>JAPYMA010000593.1:0-139353 GCA_035041965.1 Anisakis pegreffii | reverse complement strand
ATAAGTGAGTTCTTAACGCTTCTACGTAATAGGCGTAAATCGGCATCAGTCCCTTAAATAAACTATTTCTTTCGTATTTCATTCAAAAGAGCACATAATTAAACAAAATTAAATTCTATCAAATGGAAAGAATGAAACTCTGCATTAAAAATTTCTGCATCTCGTAAACTGATTCTAGCATCAATATTATCACATCAATCATCACAGAAACAACTCGTTGAATAGATATGCTGCACACTTACATCTAATCTCCTCAGCAACCATAACATCACATTCACGATTAGTTATCCTCAACCGTTCCTCTTCATTCCGTTGAGGTACCTGTGACAGAGAAATTGTAAGGTTAGAAACGATGTAAAGACTAAAAATCAGATACAGAAATGCAGAGGTCAGATTTAGTAAGAAAATTTACTTTTTTGCCGTCATGAAGATGAACTGCCGGATATCACACATAAAAAGCAACAAATAAAGAAAAGGAAACGGCAGCAATTTCAAACAAACCATTCCCGAAGTATCTTTGAAATAAGGTGGAAAAAACATTGCAGGAGAAGCACTCTTCCGATTAACTTCGTTATCGTTTTCCAGATCTTCAACACTATGGATCTTTCGCTTCAACAATGCCTGAAATAAACCTAAATATATGCATGGGACATCAATGAGGTAAAATTATGACACATCTAAAAAAACAGCTTATAGAACATCAAATTTTGACCCCATCATCAGCTGTCCTGACAAAGAGGCACATTTAAACTATGAACGGCTATACTGAATTCTGTACATCTTTAGTTTAGGGGCTACACCGAGCAAATAGACGTGAGCCGAAGCCCATACGTAGCCTCATCGCCGGGTGGGCGTGCCTACTACGCTGAGAAATGTGTCTATTTGCGCGTGTGAAGCCCCTAAACTAAAGAACTGCCCTGAATTCTTTGGTACAAATGAAATAAAGAGTCAAATATTTTCAGACTGAGCGAATACTCAAATGAACATTCAGAACATAAATAAGTCACTCGAAAATAACCTGCTCTCGTCGATTTCCAGCTAGTAACGAATCAATTCTCCTAGCCAACTGTCCCAAGAAATCCATATAGCATCGATTAACGACAACGGTTTTATCGAGCTCGTCCAACTGAATTGCTGATAACTCATCAGCATTCATTCTATCGCGACCATCGTCATCCTCCATTGCATCCAACCCTCAATTCGTCAGTTAACCTGCTACTGAACGATTTATGTAATCCAGGATATGAATGCATCAGCTGTCGGATCTCATTCACTTGACAGTGCACAATTCGATATATGTTTATGGACAGTTCGCCACACCAGTTTTTTTTTTGAGTGCTTTGCAAGTTCCAGCTGAATCGCTCGTGCGTATGCCATCGCAAGGTCGACGAATATCGTAAAACAACGGTCATAGACAGAACGATGGTATAGCAATCGACGGAATATCTGCAGATATGTGATACGGTACGAAAATTAGTTCCAGAGTCATTTGCAAGTCGAGATTTCATCGTGGAATTTTCTAAGTGTCTGGAATATTTTCCTTGCCAAACGCATATTGAGGTCATTTTCAGCCCTCTCAATAATTAGCTCTTTTTGCACAAGAAAGGGGAATAGAATTCATGATAACAGTGTCATTCATGAAAAAATTCAACGATATGTTTAGATCCACGGAAACCGTATCTCGGAAATGCAAGATTCATGGATTAGAATCAAGCAATGAATGCGATCCATCCCGTTTGATAATAATGTAAGCTTTAAAGTACAATCAGGTGTATGAAATAACAAATGATGTAAATTTCTATTGATAAATTTGTCGCAAATATCCTCGTTTTATCAATGCGAACCTTACTCAGATTTATTCGCCTTGACAATTAGCTAACAATAATCATTTGATCGATGAATCCGAATTCATTCGACTAAAACTCGCGAGTTTGAATGGGGTTCATGATCTCATGTGCTAACTGTTTGCGTTGTCCAGTACTTCTGACCATGACAAATTTCTAGGAGCACCTCACTGACCAAAAATTTCCAGTAAAATTATTGTCCATGGCTACTTTTTGGAAGCAGAATTTTTTACTGACAAAATAAGAACACTAGTTGAATGTTGATCAGCTCGATTTTTCCATTCAGTAGATATGCAATATCAACAAGGAGTAGCCTGGAGATCTCAGTTTCGTGACTCCTTACATTCGCACACCAGAGAATGAATTCTAATTGTAAGGATCCTAACGTAACGCATCTACTGAAAACATCTACATCTGCCAGATATGGGCAGCGCTTGCTCATCTCTGATCATTGAATGTTTAGCTTTGGATAGAACTAATTGTTTTGTCGCTAGCCAAATAAAACAAAATAAAGCCAATTCATCGTTTTGCAAATGTCATGGATCATTTGACAAGCGTTCGCTTATCACCTAATCAAAAGTGTTTTGGGCAGAAACTGAACTGATAGTACGACTGCTTTGAAGTGAAAAACGGTTCCAATTTAGGACGAATGTTGTTTTTTTTGCTTCAATAGGACTCAAACTCCATTCAAAGCAGGAAAAACTAACAACCGAAGTGAAGCTTTCATTATTTGCACACCTGTTCGGGTCTCGTTTACTTTCAAAGTAAACCATTCCCTAATTCTGCTAGGATGATTTGAAAATTTGTCAAGAAATTTTCAATTGCACTGAAGGAATTTGCAGCTCACTACACTGAACATGCAAACAGCTCATCCGTTCGATTTCTCGTCGGTCATAGCTTTAATTCGATAACATTGAACGAAAGGGTTCTTGCAAGTCGAATTTGAATCGAAGAACATCCGACCACATTATTCGAGATTTCTTGCAGCAACGCCAGATAGACGCTCCTCTCTTGAGATCTTTCACAACCTTCTTTAGACATTGGTATTTTTCAACTGGACGTCTCCTATCTAACAAGAAGTCTCTATCACCATAATTGCTAGTAAAAGAATTTAAATCAGATGCTGAAGTCACGTCATTTAAAAGATGATGAAATATAGGCAATGAGCGATGCCATTGTGCAATTGAGCGCCCAGGTGGCGTTTATTCGCTTAATTTGGAACACGGTTATTGCAGTGCTCGATCATGAATGCGAAAGATGACGGTTCTTCATAACCATCAAGCATTAAATTTTTAGGGACAACGGGGGTGCGATTGGAAATGATTCAGGTATGAGTCTGGTGAGCAGTCATTGTCTTAGGGCAAAAAACTTTTTTGAAATGGTGCAGTTACATCAGAGAAAGAATGCACCAATTCCTTACGAAATTTCCGACGAAGTTACGAGATTAGAGCTCGAGATTCTACCGATTAAACTTAATGTAGAGTCGAAAACGATCCAGTTATGCGTACTACGGCTCAACAACGAATCGCTACATGAAGAATTTATCACTTGCACTTTATCCAGCCCCAACATGAAACCCAAAACTCATCTGCGACCAAGATTCTGATCACGTTGTTCACATTCCAAATTCAGTAGAATTCCCAACGACTAACAGTCCACAAATAGTTGAATATTGATCATAAAAATCAAATTCGTTAAAAAACAATTAAGTTCGAAGTTTCGCAATAGAAACAGCTGTGAAATTCACTTTGTTTTTGTTTTCAACAATTAATTTAATGTTGACTTTTCAGACAGTGTAACAAGTAAGTGTCGAATGGAAGAAAGACGAATTCAACAAAGAAAAAATTATTGAAATGATCAAAACAAATCATTTGTTGGTTTTGGTTCGTTGTGTGCAATGAAGATCCACATATATTAAATAAGAACTAAATAGTGATAACAAAGGTGATTAGTTGAATGGCTGGAAGTTTGTTTTGCATTAGTGAGGTGTGTATTAAATGAAGTGAATATCAAGAAGATAAAGCAATTTAAGTGGGCTGAATTGTAACGAGTTAATATTATTCTAAAGAGATATGTGACTGAATAATATAATAATAGACGAAAGAACAGAAGAGAATGCGTTCAAAAAGAAGTTTTTATGATAATGATGAATTGAGCTGAAGCAGTTGTTGTGTATTTATTTCATAGTATTGCCATCTTACTTCACTATTTACACTCAATCCAATATAAAGTATACACATACCATACATTTCCGCATCAGTTCGAGCAATTCCTATGGCCATATGTTATTTATCAATTCTTCCGTCTGAAATGAACACTCTCTGTTCAGTCAACAAAACACTTCCTTCATTATCAATTCAGTTTTAACACATCATTTCTCTGCGTGTAATTATTAATTCACTTGATTTGTAAGTTACCCCAAGTAGTGATAATTGTCAATGAATCTCTTCTTGTCATAGTATTCTGTCATTCCGTTCATCATCTCATCTAGCATTGCAAGGTGAAGTGATGAACGAAGCGAAATAACGGAATTTATCAACTTCCCAAAATGGTTTGGATGCGGTACCGGTAAAATCCTTTGAAAGCAGTTGTTGCTGATGTGATATTCCTGTTTTAAGTTTTCGGTTATAATTTCAGCCTCAATACTAGCTCCACCCTTATATTTAGTAACATCTTAACAATTTCGAAATGATCTTCAATGAACGAAACTCTTTATTATTTGGTATCTGTGAAAACAAATCAGTGATGTTTTTTTGCTCTTCTGAATTTTATCCTGAACATTACAAACTCGTGTGATATTAATCGATTTTTATATTACGCTGTTCACCTGTAGATTACAATGAAGCTTTAGTTGAAGCACCAGAATTCAACTGAATGAGAGGATCGTGTAGGTTGAATCTGCATTTGATTTTGGTTTTCAAGCTGCGTCAGTCCGGAAAACACAAGCGGATAATCTTGAGTTCAATTTCATTTAGGACAGCCATTTATCTTCGAGTACTGAACAATCACCGTTCAGAATGAAGAAAAAATAAAACGTTTGTTTTCTAGGAAAGTGCTATTTGAAAGTGGTAATGGTGTGTCCTCGGACGAAACTAAACAGTCCGTTACGCGAACAACTCTGTTTCGTAAAAATGTGTTTGTGCTGAAATATTCAACGATAGATGTTTCGTTTGCATAAAACCGACTGACCATTGTGTCGGGATTCGTTGATCCGTGAATCTTTTTCTGCTAAACACAAAAACTTTTCGACTTATATAACATATACTATATGCTGTATTTTTTACCTCTTTAAAATATACTCTAATAAATACATTCTTAAATAATTATCATATCTGAAGAAAATGAAATAAATTTTGCTTTTCTTCATTTTTATTCATTCAACAACCAATATTAATAAGTGCAATAAGATTGTGGAAATTTCTCTTTTTCATTGCACATATAAACGGACTGGTTCGTTTAATCACAATCAGCATCGTTTTTTTTTTCGTGCCAAAAATTGCCTATGCGTTGTAGTGGTGCATATATTTCGATTTGCTGTACTCAGCAGCAAATCCATCTGAATGCAAAGACAAAATCTATTCGATTGCATTCATTCGTCTTTGCATTGCGTTCGATGAGCAAGTAGTACTATCACACTTATTTTATGCAATAATAATACTCCTTACCTCAGCCATAACCTCAACGTTAGCACTCGTCAGTGCACTTCATCTTCGCCTTTGCATAGTGCTCTGCTGCGAATGTTCTCCACCTTCTTCTATTCAATTCATCAACTTTCTAGCAACACCAACACGAGCATGCCAGCCAACTGGCGAGCAATTAGATATGCAGCGTTTTCGAGTGTTCTTCATTCCTATTATCATCATTCGTTCATTTCACTTAATCGCTTTATTTCAACTCTTCGTTATCTCTCGTCAGTGTCACTGTTATCAGTTCTGAGTAGAAGTTTAAATTCACTTTTCATCTTCGAAACTTTCAGTGCATACGATAAGTTGTTATGCACGTGTTCGCGTAATTGTGAATGGGATAATGAGTTCTTACAGAAATTTGGGAGAATTCAAATGCAGTTGCTAGTAACAATGCAAGAACCATTAGCTAATGGGAGAATATTTGAGTGTTTGTTTGATTTCATCAGGATGTCAGTCAGTGCCGGCGATCTGATCGATTTTTTAAGTAGGTTTCAATAGCGGAAGTAATCAGTGGCACCAATTGAACTTATAAATCACAGAATAGAATCTATTCCAAAACAGTTTAACCGCAATAATAAGATATTATACGAGGATGATAATGATCGACTGTGACGATTTAAATTCTGTATAATGATCAGATTCAAAAAAATAACCAACTTGACGAATTTTCTCTCTCAAGAAAATTTCCGCTTAGTAAAGCGAAGAACTTCAGTTTGGGAGGAAATGATTGTCTTTGCAGCCAATCTCTAGTTAGAACAACATTTCTCTATAATAAAAGTGCACACCTAGGCAAATGATCAAAAATTTTGACGTTAACCAGTTAAATCAATTATGAGAGTTGCAATAATTTGTAGGCGATTGAATGTTTATGTGAATATCACTGCTACACGTTGTTCCGTTATGTATTTCTATACGTAACGGAGAAACGTGTAGCGATCTCACTATTACATATTTCTATCAAACTTACTATTATTACTCTTTTATGAATAATGTGTTAATAATTCATATAAAAATTATGACGACACCATATAATAATAGGAGCATTATTTCATTAACGTAAAGTCGTCAGTCTTTTTCCTTCAGCCCTATACCTCACTGAGTATAATGTTTACCTACGTTCTATTTTCACTCAATTTCACGAATCAATACCTGTTGAACGAGTTTTATTCATATTGATTTTTTGACATGTTCTTTGAGAATAATTGTGCTGACATGATACATTAATGCGAATGTACTCAAATATTATTATGAAATTTGAGGTGAACTTTTTGACGGGGATGCATTATCACATTGAACAAATCAAGCGATCCATCCTGATCAATTTACTCCATGTTTGAAAATTTTCACTGTTCATCTTCTTTCGAATCAATCAAGTACCAAAATGCTGAGTATGCGACAATGATGATGATGATAATATTATCACAATAATGAATACAGTGATCATTATACACAATGATCAAAATTATGCAATGATCATAATGTTATATTATTATCAGAATTGTGGTAATAGCAGCGACAAGAATAACAAGGAGAACGGTCATAGTAAGCACCTGCTCCCATTTGAATGCAATCCTGTTGTGGATACGGACAATTGTTCGAAATGATATGATATATTCCATCTATTCGCCAGCGTCAATTGTTTATCATTAATGTATATGACTACGGGTTATTGTTCAATTTATCCAGAATAGACAGTGTGTTCACAAAGTATTTCAGTTATCAAACAATGTCTTGGGCAGATCTTGTTAACAATAACCTCATTGGTTCGGGTAACGTCTCGAAAGCAGCCATATGTGGATTTGATGGCACTATCTGGGGTATATCTACTAACTTCAAGGTTGGCATTGTTATTGTTTCATATTGATGATTTATGCGTTCTCGATTGATCAATAAAGACTGAATGACACTTTGATGCGAGCTGCAACTTTTCGCACATCTCGATTGTGTATTTGATTTTTTACATGCTCTTTTCCACGCTTTCGAACATTTTTCCTATTAGCCTATTATTACTTGGAGCACATATTCACTCCCCTTGAAGGGAGGTGTTCCTCAGAAAAATTAATTCCTTGAGATTTTATAATCAAATAATTATCTCATGTCATTAGAAATATGAGATTCTGCCAGTAATTCAGTATAGGTTCATTCAGAAAGTAAACAGCTAGTTGAGCGATCAGTTCGATTTAACTGACGGATAATCTGTTTGTGATATAAATAAAGATATCAATATCTCGAAGATGAAGCAATATGAGGTATACATCTAAACAAAATGAGATCAACCGGATGATTCGAGGAACGATAGAATTTTCTGATCGAATATAAATTTTCCTTGTTTCAAAATGAACTTAATATATAGGACTGTTGGTTCATTAACTAACAATGTGGCCTAAGGTTATATATACAGACGTATATATAGTGCACAGGATTCAATAATTATAAAATTATTCAACCAGTTATAATATTCGTTTCACAAGTGCTCTAAATGGGATAGGTCGCTCATTGAAAGTAATCATTTGTGCACATATTTAATGGTAATATGAAATAAAACAATTGACAATAGTGACTGACGATTGTGATTCACGTCAAAAACAGATTTCATTCGGTTTTTAAACAATAGACCATTAGATACATTCTTATGCACTTCTAGTAATATCCAGTGTATATCCACAGAGACACAAGTGAGAATCTGTTCCAGAAAAGCTGGAAAAGAGAACGGAATCGGAATAGTTTCGATAAATGTAACGAAAGACATATCGTCTTCGAGAAGTTGCACACGATATTCTTGGGGATTATAGGTGGATCAAATATTCTTCCGCAAAAATTCGATGTATTGGGCGTTTCTGGCGTTATATTTAAGGAAAAATGTCCGTGAGAAGTATCAGATTTCATAAAATCTGTCAAGGACTGATTTTCAGTTGGAGCCGGCAGAGGCAGTTGCTGCAGGAAAAGGTTTCCAGAATACAGAGGCGTTATTAGGGACCGGAATGCGCTTCGAAGGTGAAAAGTACTTCGTTTTGCAGGCTGATGATGAAAGAATTATGGGTAAAAAAGCATCAAATGGTTTCTTCATTTATAAAACCGGCCAAGGTACTTGATTACCTATTTCCATGTCATTTATCAGTTAATCAGATTAATTCATCTACATTGATGAAAACCATTTTTTGCGAACGTTCATAATGTGACCATCTTGTCCTATGAACGCATAGTGTGCTCAATTACTCGCATGAATTGTTCGATTGAAAGTACAGTCAATTTATCAAAATTTCAACTCTGTTCACCACCTGATTTGCACTTTCATCAACTCAATGCAATTTCATTCTGAATTTTTTTCCTGTAATGCTGAGAAATGTTCGCATTTAATACCGCAACAGTTCTGTTATGGTTCATCTGATTTACAATAACTCTCCAATTAACGTAATATGATTATCATTAGTCACTGTTGCTTAAATAACCAAAAAAAAAACAACAGAGTCAATCGCAGTTCTATCAAATGTCGTTAACATTTCACAGAACGATTCTTATCTTTGATAGATATTCAACGAAAAAATTTCTTCTAGATGTGATGAGTCAATACTTGTG
This sequence comes from Anisakis pegreffii, assembly GCA_035041965.1. Classification (NCBI taxonomy): domain Eukaryota; kingdom Metazoa; phylum Nematoda; class Chromadorea; order Rhabditida; family Anisakidae; genus Anisakis; species Anisakis pegreffii. Next base: position 130,247 of record JAPYMA010000593.1, on the reverse strand, counting down.
TGTGTCAGTAAAAACGTGCGTACTTATAGCAGTTGCAGCAAAACTCATTTCAGCAATTAAAAAAGAAATTTTATTCGACTCAATAACTCATTAGTTCATAAATCAGAGTCAATTTCTTGTGATCATTCGATGATGGCGATCGTTTGTCAAGAAAGTATGATTGCAAAAAAAACAATGATGATAGGAGAAGAAATATCGAGAAAAGTAGAATAAACAAAACAGAGTCAAAAGAATGAGAGGAAATGAGTGTGCGTGTGTGTGTGTGTTTGTATGTCGTAAGTGTGGATGTGTTTATTTTTATGAATTCTTAGAAAAATATCCTTCAACCCACACTGAATGTGTGCTTATTTCTATTGAAACTATTCAGCAACTTATCTCAGCATCAGTCCGGATCATTAATTCAACAATATCATCATCTTTCCAGTCACTTGCTTCTATGTTTTTCGAAGTTTATGCGAGAAAAATGAAGTGAATCTCACAATGACCTATGTGTATATGTATAACAAGTTGTTCAGGGATCGCATTGCAATGAACAACAAAATCGGAATTGTTAAATACTATTGATATGTTTTGCATTCTCAAAAATTCGCACTCGATTCTACTCCCTCGGAGCATTCCTTGAACATATTCCCAACCTACCTCTCGTAACACTTCAATGCAAATCTTCCGCTGAATAACAGCCCGATTAATGATGAACACTAAGATGCAGGCAGCAAATGAATTATGACAACACTTTGTACTACGCAGTAGCATCATTTTCAAACGTGCTGCAAGACGTCAGAACATGTCATTAGGCATTACCTCGTTATGCTGCGCTTTTCGGTTTCAATGAAACCATTATATCACTATTATTGCTTTCATTGATCAGAGTTTGTCCGATTTGAATAGTTCGCATTGACTGAAAATGAACCGAAAGATTGTTTTCGCAGCCAGGAAAGGATACCAGGGACTCAACATAATGTGGATTCACATTGACTTACAATTAGCCAATCAACTAAAACGAATGACGCAGGGTCCAAAGCGTCTTCAAAAAGAGACACGTCGATTTGTCGGTTCTTTATAAACCCGTCGAATGTTCATGAAGAAGTTGGCAAAATCTTCAAACAAAAACGAAACATCTGTGCTAAAAATCATTGAAGGTCACTTGAACTTCTTCCTTCAATGTCTGCAAAAAATTCACTCGCTCACCGACGCCGCATACAAGACAAGATCGGATAGTGCATGTCGGTTTCAGTGGTCGACGCCTAAAGGGCCGCTTGATAGAGTCACCACCTCGGATGTTTTTTCTGAAAATGGGGCCTTATTTTTTTTGAAAACACAGTTGCCTTATTGTCTCCTGAATAAACCATCAGATGGCGAAGTCATACGGTTCTTGGCTCGCAATTTTCAATGAATCATATGCTCTAAAGGCAGAAGCCCACTATTGTTCTTTGAGAAAAAAGAATGAAAATCAATGGAAAGCACGATATCGAAAATATTATCAAGAACATTCTGGCCCTGCGTTGCTCACAGGAGATGGAATTTAGGGATGTTAGAGAGGGGACGGAAATTTAGAAGTGTTAAGGGAGGAAGGGGAATTGAAGGGTCCGACAAATTGATATTTCATGGAGTTGTTATGTCATGATGGAGCGTTGTGATTGTGATTGGGTAGTTAAATGCAGTTCACTCAAGGCAATACTCTTCTCTGTCCTATTTTCTTAGTATCCTTATCAAATCTTGGTCTGAACAAAACTCAGCTTGAAGTAGACATAAACATTCCGTCTTCAGTATATTGGCTGACATCGTCTCTCATAAACAGTGGTAGTTGATTGATTTTTTCGGTGTGGCAGGAATGGTGATTGGTTTGATGAAAGACCAGCGACTATTTCTGAATTCACTCATTATTATTATTTGGTTTACACTGAAAAGATTTGGCGAGTTTCTTGATTACTACTTCTGATGGAATTTTTGGTTCGTAACTAAATTTATGTGAATGAAGGAACTCCTCAATTGTGTTATAGGTATCTATCTGGCTTGTGTCATGCTGTGGTCGTTATGTTGTGGGATTTAGACTGGAAATTAATGTTTTATTATCTATGAATGAGATATTTGTTTTCAACCATCTTCTAAGATTGCATTCGTGAAACATTCAGGGTGAAAAAACACATTAATGAATTCAAAGGAGCGGGCGTACGATGAATCGTATTTGCAATTTGGGTTTGCGTAGATTGTTGCCGACGGACAGCAATGTGTTATTTGCTACAAAATGTTAACCAATGAGTCAATGAGGCCAAACAAGTTGAAGCAGTAGTTGAACAATGTTCCTCTAGAATATGGGGACAACAATGCAGATTTTTTTGATCGAAAAGCAAATGCTCTGGAGAAGATGAAGCTGGAAAAAATTAGGTACCCATTATCAGCAGAAACATGCAAAACTGAAATTTTAGGATAATGAATTCAAGAAATGCTTCTCTGAATTGAATGAAAACTTGAATTTTTGACGGGAAGCCCTTGCCAGAGTTCTGACTTTTGATTATTGAATCACATCCGAACATGTCCGAAAAAGCTATAGGGGTTCCAAAACCGCGTCAATAAATTTATGTGAATCCGGATTTTCCATATTGTTACTTCTGAAAACAGAGCATCGTTTAAGATTGATGGTTGAAAGCGACTCGTTTTGCAGTCATTCAAACGCGCCTTCTCGTATTATGTTTCAAAATTAGTCAATAAAGTAACTTCTGCTGCACGCTTTCGTTGAGCCCGAACATAAATTCACTCCCTCAACCCATTTTATCACAGGTTCAAATTCATCTTGTTAGACTGAGAAATCGTAAATTTTAGTCGTAAAAATTTTAATCGTAAAACTTCATTAAATGGTTAATTTTTGGAAATAAGTTCGCATTTACTTTTTGCTGGTATTAATGACTCATAAATTCTTAATGTTCAATAATTCTTAGCTCAATTGAACGTGAAATTCGTTAAGAAAACTTTTTCATCGGGTTCAAATGATTGATTTAGTGTTTTGTGTACTATTTATCTTTGATGATATCGATTTTTTCCAAATCATTACAATTTTTACTTCGTCAATCGCTAACGAACGTATTTCTAACCGGCGTGATGCTTCATCCCTGATAAATGACCAGATTTCTCATGATACTAATGACTGAGGTACTTGAAAGTATTTCGTTGATGATTGTTTGATGAAGTTCTCAAAATTCTTATAAGAACTGATTATAAAAGTAGACTGGAAGTGTAGATTGCGGGCTTTGTGCACTTTACATATCCTAACATCTGCGATAATTTAGCTATATATTTACTGACTGATGAATTTTTACTTATTTCCTAACTATCAATTTGATAGAACAACTGCTTTCGATTAATCTCGAAGATAATTTTGTGAATGTTCATTCCATCTTCCTTTTTATGAATAAATTAAATTGTCAATAAATTTCTCTTCTTTCATTTTTTTCACTGCTTTTTGTTTTTAATGGCTGAGGTTGATATTCTTTCTGCGATTAGTGAATAAAGTTCTAAAAATACTTGTTCCATTTCGGAAAATTAGTTTCCTTAACGCTATCGAGATTGCTTCTGACGTCATGCGCAGAGATAGTAAACTGTTGTGGGGGTGGGGTGGGGAGGGGATGGTGCCCTGTCAGACCACTGAAGAGGGAATGTAGCTTCCAAGCGTGAGAAATACTGCTTTAGTCTAATGGTCAAAGTAACACTTCAGTGGGAAACAGGATTTGTCATGAAAATTAGGAGCTGTCTGATGGTCTCAAACTGGCGCTCGATACGTGCAATTACCACATCACAGAAGCCGCTCAACGGATCAGTTGAAACAACGCCAGCGTTGAATACATTTCAATTCTATCATTTTCACGGCTAACCTAGGCGAATGTAAGCAGCGCATCAAGCTCGGTCAAGAACAGTGAGCAATATACCAAACTCTGGCTGACCTATGATGAACACAATAATCTAATCTTGCTGCGGTAGAAATCTTACTGAATTAATCAAAGCGCTATCGTAACTTTGCTCCATCTTTTATTTGTATTTCATTCGAGCTCAAACAATGAATGGATTTTAGCTTTGCTACAGTTACATAAACTTAATGAATGGTTCGAGTATCTTAGGTTCAATAAATTGGGAATGTACATTGGTTTCTTTTAAGTTTATATTGTTAGTATGAATAATACTTCCACTTGCGCCTTCTAATATGAATAACTCAGAATATGTTAAGTTTAAGTTTATAATAATATGAATAACAGCTTCCATCCACTCAGAACAAACATCAAGAATTGTACAAAATTAGGTTTCGCGCTGAAAATCATTACAGCTATCGACGTGTCAATCGATTTTGATGAATGATTTTAAAAAATGAAATTTCAGCGGTCATAATCGCAATTTATGAAGGCGGTGTTCAACCGGAAATGTGTAGTAAAACTGCCGGAGCACTTGCCGATTATTTCAAAAGTATCAACTATTGATTTGTGCTATCATTGACTAAGTAAGTACTCATTCACAAATTGCCTATTATTTTATTTCATCCCGTTTATCTAATCCACCAGTTGCGTTAGATCCGGGAATAAACATTTAGAAGATTGTTTGTTTAGATTTTTGAATCATAGTTTGTTTAGAATCTGATGTGAAACAACCCTTATCGACTGATTGCATGAAAATTGAGTGGGGACGATGAGAGAAGTTTTAAATTTCAATTACTGCGAAAAAAACTTTTCGATGTTGAATTTACTTTTGTTTAAATTTTCAGATGCACGAAACTGGATGGATGCCTTTCTACTTGTTCAGTATCGCCTTTCTGCTCTTATTTGCCATGCAATAATGAATGAAAGAATCGAGCGGATCATTTTTTCATAGTGATATCATTTAATTGTAACAAATGTGCATTGACATACCTGACTTCTTCTACGACTTCAGCGCATTCTCGTTACTGTTCAACATTACATAAAATATATGCAAGTTTTTTTGTTGTATCGTGTTTCAGTTGCAGAATTCCTTGAAATCAGCTGTAACATTTGTCATAAATATTATATTTGTGTATGTTGCTGTTTAACAACTGCTCTAATTTACCGTATGATTACATTAATTCTAATGCGGTATTTAGTTGAATGCAATATCAGTAAATAAATGCGTGAAGTCCAGGAAAATTTTCGAAACTGAGAGGCAAACAAACTCCACGTTATATTCCCATTGAGTAATATGGAAGATAATTCACGACATTCGCTGGTCTACGAAAATGGGATGAAATGTTAGCAAAAATGAGAGAGTATCAAAAACGAAGGTTGACATTGTATCCTATTAGAATGTGAATGTAAGGCAACAATTCCAAAGACTTACTCATGTAATTTGAAATAAGAAAAATGAAATAAAATTCAGCATTTTATGTCATTTTTTCATTCGTTCTATTATCGAAGCGCTCAATAAATTATGAAACGCTATTCAAATATGAATCAACAAGATACTCGTATTTGTTGACAGATATGAATGTATATATATATATATATATATATATATATATATATATATATATATATATATATATATATATATATATGTATATATATATATATATATATATATATATATATATATATATATATATATATATATACATAAGAAAGCAAAATCGCTCGACAAATAAATGTTCCTCTGAAAGTAGAGATTCTGAACAATCGAATGGTGCAAAAAAATTCATATGTTACCGGGCAAAGCTGAGGGTACTGGTACCTTGAAGATTTTAACGCCCATATTGCTGTATTAATGTACAACATTGATCTACAGTGATGCAATGTGCATTGAATGAGTGCCTCTGCGCTAATTGAGATGGCTTTAGAAAAATAGCTATATCTTCTCACGAAAGCAAAATCGCTCAGAAAAATATATATTTTTCTGAATCCAGAGATTTTGTTGGATCGACTGGTATACAAATTTTCATATCTTCTCAAGAAAGCAAAATCACTCGTAAAGATATATGTTTTTCTGAATCCGGAGATTCTGTTGGATCGACTGATGTACAAATATTCATATGTTACTGATGAAACTGGAGGAGACGGTAGGCTCGAAGGTGACAAACCGCATTTGAATAAGAAAATAGCTATATCTCCTCAAGAAAGCAAAATCGCTCGACAAAATATATGTTCCTCTGAAAGTAGAGATTCTGAACAATCGAATGGTGCAAAGAAATTCATATGTTACCGGGCAAAGCTGAGGGTACTGGTACCTTGAAGATTTTAACGCCCATATTGCTGTATTAATGTACAACATTGATCTACAGTGATGCAATGTGCATTGAATGAGTGCCTCTGCGCTAATTGAGATGGCTTTAGAAAAATAGCTATATCTTCTCAAGAAAGCAAAATCACTCGGAATAATATATGTTTTTCTGAACCCAGAGATTTTGTTGGATCGACTGGTGTACAAATATTCATATGTTACCGATCAAACTGGAGGAGACGGTAGGCTCGAAGATGACAAGCCGCATTTGATTAAGAAATTAGCTATATCTTCTCAAGAAAGCAAAATCGCTCGACAAAATATATGTTCCTCTGAAATTAGAGATTCTGAGCAATCGAATGGTGCAAAGAAATTCAGATGTTACCGGGCAAAGCTGAGGGTACTGGTACCTTGAAGATTTCAACGCCCATATTGCTGTATTAATGTACAACATTGATCTACAGTGATACAATGTGCATTAAATGAGTGCCTCTGCGCTAATTGAGATGGCACTAGAAAAATAGCTATATCTTCTCAAGAAAGCAAAATCACTCGGAATAATATATGTTTTTCTGAACCCAGAGATTTTGTTGGATCGACTGGTGTACAAATATTCATATGTTACTGATCAAACTGGAGGAGACGGTAGGCTCGAAGATGACAAACCGCATTTCATTAAGAAAATAGCTATATCTTCTCAAGAAAGCAAAATCGCTCGACAAAATATATGTTTCTCTGAAAGTAGAGATTCTGAACAATCGAATGGTGCAAAGAAATTCATATGTTACCGGGCAAAGCTGAGGGTACTGGTACCTTGAAGATTTTAACGCCCATATTGCTGTATTAATGTACAACATTGATCTACAGTGATGCAATGTGCATTGAATGAGTGCCTCTGCGCTAATTGAGATGGCCTTAGAAAAATAACTATATCTTCTCATGAAAGCAAAATCGCTCGGAAAAATATATGTTTTTCTGAATCCAGAGATTTTGTTGGATCGACTGGTATTCAAATTTTCATATCTTCTCAAGAAAGCAATATCACTCGGAAAAATATATGTTTTTCTGAATCCAGAGATTTTGTTGGATCGACTGGTATTCAAATTTTCATATCTTCTCAAGAAAGCAAAATCACTCGGAAAAATATATGTTTTTCTGAATTCAGAGATTCTGTTGGATCGACTGATGTACAAATATTCATATGTTACTGATGACACTGGAGGAGACGGTAGGCTCGTAGATGACAAACCGCATCTGTATAAGAAAATAGCTATATCTCCTCAATATAGCAAAATCGCTCGATAAAATATATGTTTCTCTGAAAGTAGAGATTCTGAACAATCGAATGGTGCAAAGAAATTCATATGTTACCGGGCAAAGCTGAGCGTACTGGTACCTTGAAGATTTGAACGCCCATATTGCTGTATTAATGTACAACATTGATCTACAGTGATGCAATGTGCATTGAATGAGTGCCTCTGCGCTAATTGAGATGGCACTAGAAAAATAGCTATATCTTCTCAAGAAAGCAAAATCACTCGGAATAATATATGTTTTTCTGAACCCAGAGATTTTGTTGGATCGACTGGTGTACAAATATTCATAACTTACTGATCAAGCTGGAGGAGACGGTAGGCACGAAGATGACAAACCGCATTTGATTAAGAAAATAGATATATCTTCTCAAGAAAGCAAAATCAGTCGGAAGGATGCATGTTTTTCTGAATCCAGAGATTCTGTTGGATCGACTGGTGTACAAATATTCATATCTTCTCAAGAAAGCAAAATCACTCGGGAAGATATGTGTTTTTCTGAATTCAGAGATTCTGCTGCATCGACCGATGTACAAATATTCATAAGTTACTGATCAAACTGGAGGAGACGGTAGGCTCAAAGATGACAAACCGTGTTTCATTAAGAAAATAGCTATATCTCTTCAAGAAAGCAAAATCGCTCGACAAAATATATGTTTCTTTGAAAGTAGAGATTCTGTACAATCGAATGGTGTACAACTTATGCAAATTTTAGTTCCGTAAAGAAAGGTTCCATGCAATTTGAAAATCAGAAATTTTAGAAAGAATCATTGAGAAAGTTTTCGTAAGAAAGTTTTGATTGTAAGATTCCATGGAAATCTTAGTTGCGGAAAGAAAGATTCCATATAATTAAGAATCAGAAGTTGTGGAAAGAATTATTGAGAATGTTTTCGAAAGAATGTTTTGATTGCATGATTTTATGTAAATTTTAGTTCCCGGAAGAAGGATTCCATGCAAATTGAAAATCAGAAATTCTGCAAAGAATCATTGAGAGAATTTTCGACAGAAGGATTTTTGAATGTTTTCGAAACGAAGCTTCGGTAGTAAGAAGTGGTGGAAGTTTAAGATCAGGAAGGAAGGATTCCATGCAATTTGAAAATCAGAAAATGTGGAAAGAACCGTTAAGAAAATTTTTGAAAGAAAGATTTATGAAAACTTTCGAAACAAGGTTCTGATAGTAAGATTTCGTGGAAATTTTGGACCCGGAAAGAAAGATCCCATGTTATTTGAAAATGAGAAATTTTGGAACGAATCATTGAGAAAGTTTTCGAAAGAAAGTTTAGATAGTAAGATTGTATGGAAATTTTAAATCCGGTAAGAAAGATTCCATGCAATTTTAAAATCGGAAATTCTGGAAGGAATCATTAACAGAACTCTCGAAGGAAGGATTTTTAATGTTTTCGAAACAGAGTTTTCATTGTAAGATTGCATGGAAATTTTAGTTCAGGAAAGAAGGATTCCATGCAATTCGAGAACGAGAATTTGTGGAAAGAATCATTGAGAAAGTTTTCGGTCGAAAGATTTTTAAAATTTTCGAAAGAAAGTCTTGATAGTAAGGTTTTATGGAAATCTTAGTTACGGAAAGAATGATTCCATGCAATTAAGAATCAGAAGCTGTGGAAAGAATTATTGAGAATGTTTTCGAAAGAAAGATTTTCGAAAGTTTTCGAAACAAACTTTTGATGGTAAGATTTTATGGAAATTTTAGTTCCGGGAAGAAAGATTCCATGCAATTTGAAAATTAGAAATTTTAGAAAGAATCATTGAGAAAGTTTTCGTAAGAAAGTTTTGATAGTAGGATTGTATGGAAATTTTAGTTTTGGAAAGAAAGATTCCATGCAAATAGAAAATCACAAATTGTGGAAAGAATTGATGAGAAAGTTTTCGAAAGAAGGATTTTTGAATGTTTTCGAAAGAAAGTTTTGATAATAAGATTTTATGGACATTTTTGATCCGGAATGAAAGATTCCATGCAATTTGAAAATCAGAAATTCTGGAAAGAATCATTGAGAATCATTGAAAGGACTATTGTTTTCGAATGTTTTCCGATGAAAATTTTTCGGGAGAATTTGTTTCCGTATATTTTGAATGTAACAATGTAATAGGTATACTATGAGAATGTAAGAATGTAATATCATGGACAGATATCATGGAATGGAAGATATGGATATTATGGTTAGAAACATGGATAGAATGAAAAGATATCATGGAAAATTTCCGTATGTTTTGAATGCAACAATGTAACGAGCATACTATGGGAATGTGACGATGTTTTCATTACGTTCCAACGACTGATGATATGATGAGAAGTCTTAAAACGTTTTGTGGCTTATATGACGTCACTTCACCTGCTTTGGTCGCTTCTCGCCCTATGGCAGATCATTCAACTTCGATTTGTTCCAGGGTAATATTGTCTTGTTTGAATGATATTATTTTGATTTTTGGTTGACTTCATCGTAATTTTTGATTATATTTCTGATTTTGATCGTAGTTTGATCGTAGAGGAAAGAAGGTTCCAAACCTCAAAGGGCCAACCGTGGCCACAGCGGAAAAGACGGGGCATGAGCTTACCGAACTCAAGACAGACAACTAAAAGACAGTCATGCTCAGTCAAGCTCACTCAGCTCAAAGCTCAAGACAGACGATAAGACGCTCATGTCAAACTCACTCATGCTCAAGACAGAGAAGAAGACGCTCGAAGACAAGGCTTACCTCAAAAACGACCCCCAAAAAATTCTATCTCATGGCTCATGTTAAAGTCCCGATGAGCCCTACCTCATGCCTCTCCGACTGGTCGCCGGCGATACCCCCTCTCCTTACCCCTCGCCCTTCCCTAACCCTCCTCCCCCCCTTCCCGCCTCCCTCTCTGCCCAGAGGGCAGAGAGTTCAGCGGGAAGGGAGAAAGAAAGGGGAAGAGGGGTGAGGGTCAGGAGAGGGACAGGAAAGGGGGTGGTGCCGGCGAACCAGCCGGAGAGGCGTGCTGTAGGATCCATTTCGATCGCTTACAAAGGCATTATTTTTTGTTAAGAAGGTTCTTTTTAAGTTACAATCTCGAAAATTAGATCATGAATTCTCCTCAAACCTTCTGTGCTTGTAGAGAATTAAATTTGGAATCAGTCGCGAAGTCTGCTCTACGACGATTTCTCGTTGTTAGCTTTCACAGCTACATTCATTCTGTTCGTTTTGTGCGCATTCACGAAGCGTTTTCCTCCTATTCTCTCGCCTTTCAACATTCGGACGCGTGTGCGTATGAAAGTGCACTTTGGCTTCTGTTACCCTAACCAAATTTTTCAGTTACTTCGCTTGTAATTATTCGGAACCTGCAGAAGAATTGGAGCGTGGATTCATTTTGAGAACCAAAGAGTGGGTAATTAGAATTTGATATATTCCATCAGACATCAACTACTTTGAAAAGGCGTACCGCTGAAATTTTTTGTCATAAGGGCGGAAGAAAAACAAGTTTTGCCATTCATAAGAACCCATAAAAATCTTACTTCTTAGTATTTATCATTGGTTTATTTCTCGTTGCATGGATCATAATTAAATGCGAGCCTGAGAGGACATGGAATTTAGCTTAAAACTGAAAAGGTTTACATTTTTAGGAGGTGAACATCGTTCTGAGTTGTGCAAATTAACATATCAAAATGGACAGTCGAGTTTGCGAAGCGCTGAGTTATGTTGATAAAGGTTTGAAATATTCTTTATTATGTGTTGAAAATATAAATTGTTAAGCTAAACGCAACCAAGTGTTACACTGACTTTGATAAAATTTCATGCTTTCTATGATTATTCTCTTCGTCCCTTCTCACTTATTATGAAACTTGATCAAATTCATTCGTTTGTTTCATTCATACAATTTGTATATTTTCTTTGTTAACCAGTGGAAAATTTTATGTAAGAATTCGATGAGAACGATCCGTTTTAAATTAGTTCAAAACAAATTCAAGGTTTGTATGCCGAAACACTCGGAGAGAAAATGGAACTGCTAGTGAATCTGAAGACGTTGATGAGTAACACACGAATACCGTACTTCATTAATGCGGCCGTTCTTCGACTTCTCGAAGCGTTTCGTATAGAGTCTGTTTTTGATTAATTAATCGTTCTCGAATAGGGCCAAGAAAACAGGAGTTTACATCTTGAATTGCGAATTCAAGAAGTCTTTGGTAGATTTCTGGATATCATTCTGGTTTTCTTCGATGTATTAAAATTTTCATTTGAAGTATGTCAATTTATTTTTTATGCTATAACTTTTTTGAATATCAGCGCATGATCGCTCGTTTTTTTTTGTAGTCACTCTAAAGTTGTTGCCAGCCAGAAATCAATCATAATAATTAACAAATATGAATCAAGTACCGAAGAAATATTTCAGCGATAGTGCACTTCGTAGGTTCATTATCCAAATATTAAATGAATGTACTGATGAATTGGCTGTGGTTTATTCGAAGACGGAAATTACGAGGAGACTGTTGAGATTTTCGTATTCAAATGACTCGTTAAAAAGAGCGTATAATCTGAGATTACTTGCAACTTTGGCAGCGGTAATCAGTGATAGTAAGCGCGTACGTGTACTTATTCATCTTTGCTCGTTTTTTTTCAGTTTCATTCATTCTCATTTTCATAACGTTCATCAAATATGCGATCTTTTTCATGTGACGATTCAGTTGTTGATGATCCTTTCAGTGCGTATCAATTGTACAATGGGAAATTTGGTGATAATGATATTGAATGTATAATTTCAGGTGCATCATCTGATAATGAAAAGTGTTGATTGCGAGTCTAGAGATGAAAGAGCCGCAGCTGTTGTTGCAATGAATGCGTTTGCAGCCGCTTCAAAGTTTGCCTTTAAGATATTGTTTCAAACAATTTATTTCGGTGATGGAGATACGTTAAGGTTAAATGAGTGATATTCTGAAGTGACAATATTGATAAATGATTTATAATTATCAATGGAAAGAAAATCAATAATAATGATAATAATGGTACTGCTTTTGTTGATCCATTTTAGAGCATCGATTGTTTAGAGTTTGATTCTGAACGGTGACAGCATTGCTGTTTCATTAGAAGTTGCTTGATCGGAAAGAATGCGTTGTCGCACACAAATGTACTGTCAATTTGTAAATGCTCATCAAAATGACACTTGCAGAAGTCTGAAGTAATAATGCTGATAAGGATAGAATTTCAGACGTTTCTCGGAGATGACATTACGCAAAATTGAAGAAGTGATAAATTCACCACAGTGTTCATTACGGTTGAAGGTGTATGTCGTGCGTGTCATCGCAAATTTACACAATGACGACGAAACTATTGTGAACGCCATTGATATTTGTGAGAAGATTCTCTTTAAAACACCGAATAAATATATCGCTTTTAATATCATACAGTCAGTCACTTCGATCGTACAAAAAAGACGCATCACCATGCCGAGATTGGTAATTATCATTTTTATGTTTTAGACATAGTCGTTATTCGTTCGTTGACTTATTGATCGTTGATATTCGAAATTATTCAATCGTCTGTGATTGCAAATAATCTGGTAATCAGAGTGAGTTATGGCGGTCGGTTACATTTGAGTTTAGTTTTAGGCTGAGGCTCATACCAACGAACCATCTGTTTGTTTAATGGATGTCTCAACTGAACATGAAATTGATAAGCCCGGAACCATATGTTTGCATAATTGATGACTAAGGCCCCATATAAGCCTAAGCCTGAGCCCAAATGTAATCCATTGCCGTAACTCACTTCGATAAGGCCAGCTGAACCATCTGATCTGTCTTATTTATGAGTGGCTTTGATGCGAACGGAACACGATTTACTTCCTCGGATGAATCAAAAATTACAATTTTGGAGACTTTCATTTGAGTATTTGTTGAAGGATTCCGCGTGATAATGGGTGCCAGTGAACAGATCTGTGTTTTAGATGGACGTTTTATTGCGTTATCATAAAGCATCTGCTGATGGCCGTTCTTTGCGCATGGTTATACTCGAAAGCATCAAGCGGTTATCTCCTGCTGCCGATCTCTTCAGCAATGCTGTCATACAGGTCGGTTATCGTTTGCAAATTTCAACAGCGCGATTCACGAACGAAATTTCATTGGATTTCGGTTTCTTTCAAGTTTAACTTTTAACTTTAACTGCATGGTTACATTGTGAAATCGTGTGGAAATCAGTAATTGTACTGAAGATTTCCTACGGAATTGTTGAAAATTAAACTATCGCTTCAATAAGTTTCAATCTCCATATTTTCGTATTCATTTTGACTGTTTAAATGTTAAACAGTTAATTATATCACTTGTAATTATCAAAAATGATCCGTTTCTACTTCTCTCATTTGACTGAGTTCATTCTCAATTAAAGGAATTGTGTGAAATGAACGATTCAATTGAAAAACCCAAAGAACGTTTATTGTGGTTGAGTGTCATTCGAAGTTTGATCAGTCAACAGATTCGATCCGTTAATACATTGATCATCGGTATTATTCTCTACGTTGCCTTTGTTTTTCATACCATTTTTTCAAATTTGTTCTAAACAACATCAATGAGTGAACAGTAAATGTTAATTGATGTTTTTAAGGTGCAATGTTACAGCGAAGTAATTTGTTGTTTGATGCGAATGACGATGTGAGTTTAATGGCTGTGGAAGTATTCGTTTGCTTGTATTCGTTTATGCCATCACCAACGATATCATCGTTACTTCAGAACACTTTCCTGAAATCTGTCCATAAAACTCCGCACAGTAACACTGAAAAGGTTATTCTTTGCATTCAATCTGTTCTTTTTGATCCCATCGTCATTGCGGGACATATACAGCTTATTCCCAATGCCGACCTCGTATTCATACGAATAACTGAGTAATGAGGGAGGGGACCATGTGCAGTGAGTATTTATACGAAAAATTTGTAACAGTAATAGATATAGACAGCACGGAGAAAAGGGCTTAGCATTGAACGTTTTAATTTTATGAGATAAATCTCAGTACTTTTATATTTAGCTTCATTCCTATTCAATTGAGCATAGTGATTTTTTTGTTAGTTTCGTCTAGCGGTGTAGTTGTTATAAACGTATAAAATACGGCAACTGACAATGGTAGGCGAGTTGTCAAGTGCTGATAGTGCTAATACAGAAAAATTATTGATGATTTCGATACTATAAATGAGAAAGAAAACTTATGCATCGATCGGAATAGTGGGGACAAGGTATCCGCTTACTTTCTCAAAAAAACCTCGTGAGCAGATTTTGAAAGAAAAGCAGCAAAGAATGTTTTCGTACTGCCTCGTGTAAGGCACTGTCAACTTCCAATAACGTGTTGAGAGCTGCAAAACCCAATAGCATAGCAAAGAAATGCTAATCAACGTTGGGGAGACGTAAGATTAGTTTATTGAGAGGCTACATTTTATCTATGTGGTTGATTAGGGAAAAGGGTTGGTAGGCTGCACTAAAATCGGGTCTTCGTCCTATAGATTGATCAACATGCTACGCATGACTGAGTTTCACAAGTTTAAATTTTACAAATAACTTCCGTTATCGAGACGAACCTAGTCGGTAGGTGGACAGTATTAATGTGTTGATGCTTTTCAAAATCATTTCGGTTTCACGATTCAAATTTTTCGCATCATCTCGAAAGCCGTTCCTCGCAAACTTCTCAAATGTTTGGTTTCTTGAATGTAAAGGAATCGATTGTTTATGTAGTTGAGTAATATTCACAAAAATTTCACTTTCAGTTTTACCGATTATTAACGGCTTTCGTTCGAGTTAAGTCGTGTCCCACAGAGGTGGTGAACTCACTCACTGATGCTTGCATATTGAATCCGCATACATCCAGTACATCACTATCATATTTACTTCAATTTTTCATCATCGCCGCTGAAACACATCCACAGTCATCGACACGTTTATGTAATTGGGCAGTTGATAAACTCAAAGAATCGGTTGACTTCCCTAATAAAACGGTTAGTCTTTCTCATCGAAGCAGTTTATTAATGAAATGTTCTTTCATTTACTCGTTACTTTTTTGAAAAAAAAAATCAAAATTTAAAGCATCACTCACTTTATTGCATAATGCACTGTGTTTAAGTTATTCGCTCGATTAATCTATGCGCCTGGAGTGAATATCGATGAAATATCATTGGATCGTTCGAGTATTTGGGGAAAGAACGCATGGACAAATTATTTAGTTGCAAGAACTGCGATGCGCAATGGACATTTGAGGAGTATTGCGTTGCCGATTCTTGAAAGCATTGAATTTAGCGTGAGTTAGTTTTTTATGCTTAATTTATTTTGCCTGAATTTTTCATTGTTTTGATCGAACAGTTCAGTATTATCTCTTTTTTCTTTTCTGATACTCAGCACCACTGAAAGTGATTTGTTGCAGTTATAGTTTGGTTGAATTTTGTGCTTATCTTATTCATTCAGGATGAACGCTTCGATAAGCTTTCACCTTATTTTAAGGCTGCGAATACGGAGAATCGTTTGTGGCTGTCTGCTCTGAAGTCGATTTGTAAGGCTGCTATTGGGGAGTTCAAAGTTAGCGAGTTGGAGAATGCAATCAGCAATTATGATCATGCTGTTTGTACACTTGAGGTGAGTTCATGGTCTGATTGACAGATGCATGTTACGATAGAACGCCAAAAATGGCGTATAATAATTTGATCTGTTTTGAATAAAACTTCCTCTCATGAGCGAGTCTTAAACCCAATACGTTCAGCCTCTACCGAAGGGTTTTGCAGTCAGTTCTCCAACGCACATCATATGATACTAATCTAATGAGCATACAGAGCTGCAATTGAAACGAAATGGTCTATTCGCAATCGTAATCACCTGAATAGATAAATAGATATAAGCCAAATTCATAACCATTGGAGGCTGGAGAGTCAATGCAACATCTCGGATTTAGAGCATTTGACTGGAAATTGGTACGTCGAGGGTTCAAGTCGCTCTGTTGGGGAAAAACTTTACTTGAACGTGAATGATTATTGGTGTTATCTAGCCTGAGCCAAGTTATGACTTGGCTTGTATCTAGTTATTCGTTCATGAGATTTTGATCATATAATCATGATGCATTACGATAACAATTACTTATTCAGATGTTATGCGTAAAAAAGACATGGTGGCATTGTTTCTGGTTCTGTGAACGTTATGTCAATTGTCTACGTTCAACGTTAGCAGTGCTGCGACGTGTTCTTGTCACTAGAAATTTCACGTCGTTGCCGCTTTCCGTCGGTGCACCGTCTAAGCAATGGAAAACATGTGCGACCAGTAAGGATACTTCGTATTTTGTAGTTTTAATCGATTTGTTTCATTTTCTTAGCGCTATAAGCTATAAGGACAAACGCTATAAGAACAAATATCTTTAGCAAATAGATCAAACGAATACGGTTGAATGAGACAGTTCATTAACTACGATTAATTACATTCAATGCTGATGAATATATTGAAGATATGGTGGAATGTTACGATAAATGGCATTGTCTTTTACGTGAGTGCTACGATGCAGATGCCGATACGATAACGAGTTTAGATTTGAAATGTTTTGAGTGCTCACTGATGTGTGCGGCGTTGATGTGGCTCGTTGAAGAAGATTCACAATTGTGAGTGAATTACGCTTGTTCATTCAAAAGAATATCCTTTATTAGTTGATTCAGTGAAAGAAGAAGACATTTGAATAAAGCAACTCCAGAACTGATTAGAATGATGGAATTCATAAAATGGCGGCTTCTTGAAGTAGAATTGATTAGATGGATACATTGTTTTAAACAGACATCACAAAAGTTAAGGAGCGTCATAGTGCCTTTATGTGATTTTTATCCTCAATTTCGTTGAATGGCTGGACTCAAGATCATAAGCATGGACAGTGTGAAATAGTAGAAAAGATTGAAATGATATTAAGTGAAAAATTGATTGTTTTTAGATGCTTCGATTCGTGTTTAGAGTTGTTCGCATCAGTATGTACGTCTGCAGTGAACAACTATCACCGGGAATTACTTGAATGGGCCAAAGGAGAGTTGGACAGGTTGAAGAATGCAAATATTCCTCTGGAGAAACGACTTTCTAATCAGGTTTTTATTGTTCAGTTCAGACTTTATGAATCTGTAAAGATATGATTATTAGTTTATGAGCATTTTCTATAGGTATTGATGATTTCAAAAATCCCTTTGGAGGCGGGGCAGTCCTCTTTTTATTTTTAAATTGTAATATTTATTTACTTGTAATTTGGTTGATTGATTAGGATAGAAGTTGCAGACATCTGTGTAGAATATGTGCACTTTCATTCGAGATGCAACAATTGCTTCTCTAATCTTAGCTGATTTGCAGTACATTTCACCGTTGATAAACGTTTTGGCTAAACTCTGTTGCGCACCAGTTTATATACCACGATTTTTTTTCCAGCAGCTGAAGCGGACAGAATTCAAGGTATTTTAGTGGTTGTTTTTCACTATGTTTTTGCAACGGCTTTCATTATACATACGACAAGTTTTTACTTTAATGCGTGGTGATTTTACAAGAACAAATTGTTGTTGATAATCGCTGTAGAATGGGCAACAAAACCGTTTGAGTTCTCTTACTAAGTTTTCGTTATTGCACATAGAAGATGAACTTGTTACGATTATTTTCAGTTGACTGTTTCACCGCAATCCTCCGACGATACACAATCAACCGATGATAATGAACGCCAACCAAGTTCAGAGGCAAACGATGAATTCATTACTGCGCAGCGTTCAGATAGCAGTGATGAATCATGTTGCCTCAGAGTTGCTCGGGATTGCGAGATTCCGTTTGTTGTTGAAGCGACATTTAGTTCACGGACGAGTTGTCATATTGAAACATTCATCATCAATATCACCGTAACCTGTAAAGAGAAATCACGGGTTTGTTGTTGATTTTGAGTTTTTTTTTTGAAAATTATTCTTATGGCTCCGTTAATGCTCATTAAGAACGCCCATTAATTGTAGTTGTGCAAACAGTTCACTTAAGAAATTCTTTTTCAAGCAGCTCTCCATTTTAATTGCGATGATGAATGATGATTAGAAGAATAAAAGAAAATTAAGTTTATTCGCAAAGTCGGCAAGGTATTTGTTCGAAAACCTGCTTAAAGCTGATTGAGTATTTACTTATGATTTATGAAAGGTGTTATTTTTAGATGCTTCGTTCATGGTCTGAAACAATTAAGTCTGAGGAAGAAAATCATTTCAAAACGACAATACCTTTTCTTCCTCAGCAGGTTCATTTTTATTCATTGTTCTGTTATTTAAAATGTATTCATTTCTTGAAAACAATTATTGAACTGGACAATTGAAGTGTTTAAGTAACTTTTCCAATGAGGATTTTGCTAGTTATCAAATGAACAGCAAAGTGGTGGAGCGTTGTAGACGGGAGGGTATTAATGAGTAAGTTTTAGGCATAATATCAGTTGTGAGTTGGATGATTAGTGTGTTGCACTCTCCAGTTCAGCTTGAAAGAAAAATCATCAGAAAATTTTTCGTAATACCTGGGGGATTTATTTCCGTATCTGTTTCCGCAAGGCAAAGTCACTTGCAGCTGAATTCATCATTATCCTTTTCATTTTGCATCACCATTCCATTCCGTTTGCACCATACAATCTTGAATGTAACAGATAGACATTTGCACCAAAATTAGATTATTTTCCCTTTATTTTGCTAGTCAGTAGTCTAAACAAAACGGTGAAATATTCCATTAGAGAAAATGATGGACGTTAACTATTTTTAAAAGTAATGACATAATTATCACGCTATTGTTTATTTATTTTTGGTCGATGTTTTTCTATCTTTAAATCCTTCCTTTTCCTCCGTAGAATAAAAGAAATAACAAATTTTCGTTGTTATTATTTATTGTAATATTGAATTCATTGTAAGATTGAAAATTCCTTATAATGTTGAAGGATTGCACGATTAATTTCACTGTTGATTTTGTCGATAAAACTAGAAGACGGTGGAGGTGTCATTCACATGCTGAAGTCAAGATTCTTTTGAGAGATGACGAATGTTAAGGACGGAAAAGAACTGAGACGTCTAACACTCGTTTATACTTCTGAATACGTCCTAAAATTTGTGATGTTTGTTATTATCGGTGATTGATAATTTGTTAAGTTTCTCGTTTTGTCAGTTTATAAACCCAGTTATATGCCTCAATTATTTCTTATTGACTGTTGTACTTCAATCATCGGTATCATTTAACTTATATTGTGAACATTTATATCGACGTGTACACTCAAAACAATGGGTTAAGTTGATGACGCCGAAAATTGACATCACATTGTTTGAGCTTTCGAGTCGATTATATCGACCGAAGAAAATATTTTGATGACTTTTTTGATTCTTAAATAATCGATCTCTATTGTTGCTACATCTCTTCGAACACTCATATTACTTGTTCCTTCATCTTCTATTAATATCTGTCACAAAGAATCTAGGGTTGAAGCCTGTCTTCATCATTTTCGTCGGAAGTGTTTCCTAACTTATTCAATTCCACCAGTCAATACGCATAATTTATGGAAACGGGTCAGGTTCTCGGAATTTATTCGATAAATATCATTGATAATATGGGAAATTTTTTGCGAATTTGACTTGTTTTTCTTTTGATGATGTTCCCTTCTTCAGCGATTTTATTGTTAGTACTTAGTTGGATTTATCAAAAAACTAATTTTGTCGTATTAGTTGAATCTGCATGATTATTAAATTTTCTTGAAAAAGACTTACCGTTTGATTGTTATTCGAAGAGATTGTTATCCCATATGCATTTTTTCGTATTATATATATATATATATATATATATATATATATATATATATATATATATATATATATATATATATATATATATATATAATTTTGCGAATAACTGTGTATTAATCATTCGTTAGAATGTTAATCAAGAAATTTTGTTTGAATGTGTACAGCGCTGTTTTGTTGTTTGTCTTTCAGTTCATGAATGCTATTCTCTTTGTCCTTTCATCGGCGATTTATTTTGTTTTCGTTATCTTCTGAGTGATTTCATGAGAAAAAATTTTTTCTCTGCCGTATTCACATCTAATTCCGCATATTGCGCTCCCGTTTGATTTTATAGTTGTATTCAAGCACAAAAGTCGTACGAAGTAATTGTTAAAATGTGTTCGAGTTAATAAAACGTGGTCACAACTGCATTACATCCTGTACGGTATTTGTATCGTATGTGTTAGCAACCGTTCCAGTGTGTAAACTCAGTTGTTTTTTTTTAAGAGAAATGTGAAAATATTTGTAATTATTTTTGTTTCGTTCGTCCTATAACCTCAAGTAGACCGTGGTTAGTCATTAAACGGGTCAAAGGTATAGATTTATGAATGTAGAGAATTCCTCCATCATGTGAAAATCAATATAAATTTAATCGTGTATGTCAGGAGTTTGGTTGGCATGCTTCTTCGACGGCATCGATAGGTCAACAGCCGAAAAGCTCTTGAACTGGAAGGTGTTGAAATATATTTGTTGTCGCGGTCGAACCTGAGCGTATAGGTTATTCGAAGAAAAAAAGAAAACTGCGTTCGTCTTATTATCGATAGTTTTGAATTCGCAGAACGAAAGATAGCAATTTGGTTTTACTGATTTCTGGAGATGCTTCCGTACGGTATTATTTCGCCGTTAATGCGGTTTTCAGCTGGTTAAGGTTACCGAATTAGTGTCATTCATAAGAAACTGGTTTTCCGTGTAATTTTTCTGTTATTATTCATTTAGCAAGTTTTAAAATCTTCCTATGGAACGCAGTCTAATTTTGAAGCAAACGAAACTTTTTGATGCCACAGCATTTATTATTCATGAGAAGTTTCAAATACAATGTGTTGGACAGACAACAAACGAACTGTCAATCACTTATTTTGCCACTGAATTGATTTATACCAAAACTAGTCGCTTATTACAAACATTCATAAACAATCAAACGAATCACAGTCTCAAGCGAGATGAATTTCATCCAATAATGTGTGGTGTATTATAATTTTTTAAATATTTTTGATGGCATATTACTATATATATTTTTTGGATTGTTTTTGTCGGCATGCTAATTATATATTTGGAAAATATATTTTTGGGTTGGATTGTTGTTTGGACACTGAGTGTGGACAGTTTTGGTTTGGTTGCTTTGCCGATCGTTCTATGCGATCGGCAAAATGTTCGTCATTGTTGCGATTGTTGAATGGATTGGTATTCACTGTATTTAATTGAGCAAATTATCTACGACGACGAGCATTCGTTATTGCTTGGTTGTGGGATATTTGATACGCCAATCGTTATGGATCTACTCGGTTACATCAATTGTTAATTACTGATATCGAAAGATTGCTGATTTACTCCTGTTGGTTGTTCCAAACAAATACTCTGAACGATCGTTGGACGAATGTTCAGTCGATCAATCGGAATGTATTTCCGGGCTCCTTCTGAGTCCTTCTCTCGAGAAATTATCGGGCAATATGGGAGAGTAGCCCAAAACCTTTGTGCTAGCCAAATCAATAATCCAAGTTCAAATTTCATGAAGGCAAATGATTGCCAGCGCTAGTATCGTTAGCTGCGCGGAAAGAAGAATGTCATGTAAGGAAGAATGTGATATTGGTGATAACAGAGAGGCATGAACTTGAAATGCTGATTAAATAAATAAAAATAAATAAATAAATGTGTATTCAGGAGTATGTGAGCGAAATGTAAGCATAACCAACGAGCGAGCAACTGCAACTATACGTTTATTGAGCAGCAGCAAGCAGGCGAATGTGAATAAAGTCGTCAGCAAAGAGTCCAACAATAAGCAGCTTAAAAAACTGAGCACTCAATGAGCAGCACCGCAATGCTGTCGTCGTTGTGTCATTCGCTAATGCAGAACAGCAAAACAAAGCACAACTTTGCGTAAAATAATAGCATCTCCCTTATGAATTGAGTGTTGAATCAAGGAAATTTTATCCGTTTTCCATTAGAAACAGAAAACATAAAGAAGACGGATATCAGGGAAAGTTACTGTAACTCAGAGGGTTTCCGCTGAGTTGTTCTTATATTATCATTGAATTTCCTTATCCACAAGTGATCCATCCATGACAGTAAAGACCAATTATTAAAATTCTTCTACCTTTTTCACTCTGCTTGCGAAATATGTTCATTTCGCTTGTTCGTCAGAAATACTTTTATATCCATCAGAATGTACATTTCATTTTTTTGTCGGTATGCTATTATATATTTGCTACATTGAATGGGTTCTACAGCAGTAATTAATTCTCAATTCCAATACGTTGAAATTTATTCACCCAGCGTGTTATGTCTTTTTTTCGAAATTAAATGCATAAAAGATTCAACAAATTAGTTGCATTTGCACTAAAATCTCCCATAGCCAACTGTGATGTAAATCTAAACGAATTCGAATCGCACGTATTGTTGATGAATTTGCGAACAATACTATAAACTTAATCATAAAATGCATGTTACGAGAAAACTTTCGAACAATTTTGGGCTCATAGTTAACTGTTGGACAAAAATCGATGCATCTATACTAATCAGACCGGTTTTTAAAATGTAGGCTGTTAACATGGTGCATGAAATGCGTTCTGACACTAAAAAAACGTTCAGTTATTTTCGTCAATATGTTCTGACATAGGATATTTTCAAATTTCATTATTTATAACACTTCTTTTCAATCATTTATATCACCGCCTCGTTCCATTATTTTCTCATGTCGTCAAACTTTCAGTCCCTTGCAGCTGAACAAGTAATCTAAACAAGTAATTTGCATGTTCCCCTCATTCCCTCTAATTCACATTTGTATTAGAATTATGTAAATGGGAATGAATATTTGATAACTTATGAAACATCAGAATGACCTCAGACTCGAATTAGTTTCAATATAAATTTTTGAAATTAACGTTGATATTAGCTGATGAATTGATTAAGTTTTAATTTAGTTGCGTTGATCTGCCTTAAATAGATGTTGTTCTGGCACCATTTCCAAGGTGTTCAAATATGACATAGTGCAATGACCTTGCCAATTACAATGACCGAAGTATAATATGATACTGATATATTATGTATGCACATTGTATTGTTGTGCATTGAATATACATTTATGCACTAACAGTTTCCCGTAACTAAATTAAACAAGAGCGACACTGTTTAATACCATCGTTGACTGTCTTCTGATAAGGGTCGGTGATGGGTATGGTGTTTAAGAGTGACTTGCTTTATCAGTGATGAAAGACGGTTTGATACGGGAAAGCGAAATATTGTTGAATTGGCTGGATTTTAATGTTCCGCTTTAGTTAATCACTACTGATTTCCACGTTCACCTTCGAATCGAGTGAATAATTATTTTATACTTAGTTAACAATATTCTTGTTGTTTTCATTCGCAAGTTATTTCTTATCGCGTTGATTTCGTCATTTTATCGAAGCAGTCGAATCGGTACAATGATAATTTCCTTTGATGAACGCGGTACTTTCGTTAATTCAATGTGAAAATAAACAAATACTATTGAAAGAGAGGAAAACGCGTTCATTATCAAAAATGATATTCAGAATGGAGTCGAAGCATGCTGCAATTGCCGTAACAGTTGGTATTTTACTTGGATTAATTTTTAAAGAACCAACAAATGACAGATATTCGCAAGGTGATTTTAGCGATGAGATGGAAGCGGTTAAACGTAAATTTGAGTTAGTCTTTATGCACTCTATCAAATTTATTCCAAAATACTATGAAAATACAATAGGACGAATAAAGTGTTCATCCGCATAATCACCTTCGTCAAATTACTTCACTTTTTTTATCCATTTTCATTGTGCATTTTCACATCCACATTTAATGTTGCCAACACGTCTTTGGAAATGCTAAAATCCGATGAAACAAAAATTTGGTACTCTGCGTTCGATTAGCATTAGTCATCACCATTCATGCTCCACATTAATCTAACATTAGAGCGTAATTCGGTGATATGTTTTGGAACAGATCCGGGTTGTAAATTGAAGCCAAATCCATGGAGTTCATGTGGCAGATAAGTAGATAATAACGAAATATAAGTCAGTCAAAAGACTGAACAGCTATTTTGCAACAAAACTGCATGGTCTGCTCGATTCTTTCTTATTGCATCTCAATTCCAGCGAAATACTCAAACACGAAAGAGAAGGGGCGGCTATGGCAGTTTATCACAACAACGAAATGATTGTCGATCTTTGGGGTGGTTATGCTGAAAGGTGTGCATTGCATACTTGTTGATGTGACGAGTTGATAAACAACTTTTTTTTGAGAAATTTGTTAAATTCATAACTCAGAGAAATTATTTGCTAGTGATTTCTGAGAATGAAATGGCTAAAAACTCAAATTCGGTTAATCTATTGAGGAGCACCGACAGGCATTTTCGGTAACGGTTGTTCCAACTTGAATACTTGCATCATTTTATCGTTTACTGCTATTGATTGGGCCACTAAAAGCTTTAACTTGTAAAATTGTCGCATGATTAATGAAAGCTGTTCTGAAAACTTCGATGCCATCCATAACCACTAAATCCAATCAGTAAATTGATGTTGGTTGGCGTTGCCAAGGGATCGTATTACCTTCAATGAATAATCCTTGATTGATCGGAGATGGTCATGACTAATAAACCCATCCACAACGTGGAGGCGCATAGAACCTGTAGAAACGCAGCGATAGTTTGTGCAACTTATCACTGGGCTATATTAAAGAGGTGCAGATCGTGTTTGGGAACGAGACACAATGACGGTCACTTTTTCGACAACGAAAGCGATTGCAGCTTTGATCATGGCCATTTTTGTCAGCCGAGGGAATTTTCATTACGATGACCTTGTGAGCATTATGAACATTTCTTTGCTTCATTTATCACTTTGTTTGGAAACTATGAATTTTATTAAAGCGTCTCAAAAATAATCTATTCGAACAGTTTCCTTTCAACTCCAAAAGATCAACACCAGCCAAAGCGTAATTTGCACAGTGTTCCCTCATTTGCACCATCTCAAAATGAGCATCTATTTTAAATAAACAAGCGTCCTTCTTTCAGGTGACAAAATATTGGCCAGAATTTGGTCAATACGGCAAAGAGAATGTCACTATTCAATGGATTCTCGATCATAAAGTGGGCATTGTTCTCTTTCTTCATTCATCAGCTTTTCTTGATATCGCAAAGAATTCAAAACAAGAAATTCGTTTTGCCACTGGATCTGATTTGCAAATCAGAATTTTATTTGAAGAATTCTTGGATCACATAATTTTCTTGAAAAAGAATCCCATATCAGTATTGAGTCACTAAAGCGGTGAACTACTGGAAAGACATTTTTAGTTTAGATCAATTCTATTGATTTCGTTTCCTTTTGAAACTGATTGTAATAGGAAATACGATCGTAAAAAATTGCAGGCTGGTCTCATAAAATTTGATGGTGAAATTAAACTGGAGCAAGGGAATGACCATGCTTATATTGCTAAGCTAATAGAGCAGGTATGATAGTTGTTACGATGTGTTCAACAAACGTTCAAATCTATCGCCTTTTTGGCTTTGTTGTTGTTGGCTTAGGGGTAAGGAAATGAGAAGCATCAAAAAATAACTCTTATCATTGACGCATGGTGGACTGCATTTCCCAATAAGTGTCTGCAGATCTGTATTCATCCATAAACTTACTCATTCGTAGACTGAAATCACCATTCGATACAGTTTAATCAAGGTGACATAATTCGTTCATTAAGATGAGCTTAACTTCAAGCAGTATGATGAAATGAATGAGAAATAATAACGATGTCCAACGAAACTGAACTTCTTGTCGGCGAAAAAAACAAAAATAAAGTCTTTTAGGGCATCTTCATGCGTAGATCACGCAAATCAATGCCATTTCATTCGAACTTATTCCAGCTCCATAGAATTTCCGATACCCGGACAATTTGCACAAAGATGTTTTGTCTAAGCACAATTTGCCTAACGATCGGCTTCCAATGGATATTTTGCCTAATAGGCAAACTGTCCTTACAATTAGGCAAAACGTTTTTGGGCAAATTATCCGGTCACAGAAATATTTCCAGTTCGAACTTTTCAATCCTCCTAGAAATATGGATTCATAAGGACATGTGTAAATATCAAACGTGTCCATGTAAACTTTTAACATAGAAAATAAACAAAATTGGTATATGCTTAGCAAGAAAGTTTTCAAAAGGAAAAAATCACTTTTTTGAATATTCTCGCTCCTTTGTACTCACCATGTGAGCGTTTCTGTGAGGAGATTAGCAAAAATCATCTGGCATAGCAGGACACCACTCACCATCACATTGATTTAGTACTTTATCAATGTCTCAGCGAAATGTTTCACCTTGGTCATCGCTGATTTCTGCACTGCGTTCACGTTTGGCTTATTTTCTAGAAAACGCAGCAGAAGTTAGTGGTGGACGGCATAGAGAGAAACTCCGTCAGGACATGATTCGCGTATAAAATCGCTGTGAATGCAAATGGTGACTTACTATGGCAGTTGATTCATGCTCGTCTATTCATTGATTTCTTAATTTCTTCGTTTGAAAACTTTCTTATCACGCATGCGGCTATACTTTGTCATTTTTAGCACATGAGATAAAATTTATTCATAGGATCATGATCAATACTTATGCACATTCTACATTCTTGCAAAGTGTGAAAATTTTGATTTGAACATTTCAAAACTTTAAAGTGAGTTCGAAAGAAATGCGATCCATTTTTGTGCTCTACACACGCAACTTTTCTAGAAAACTTTATTGTTGTTTTTATACAATAGTGAATTCAGTGTTTCATAGAGTGATTCACCATTGATGATTAGCCATTATTCAGTATTCGTAACTTAAAATCAAGTTAATCGTTGCTTTTTCTTACTTTAAGACAAAACCAAAGTGGCCTCCCGGTACGATCTGCGGTTATCATGGTATAACGCAAGGATGGTTGATAGATCAAATTGTTCGAAGAACCGATCCAAAAAGACGTGGGATCGGTGAATTTTATCGAGAAGAGATACAACCGTTTATGAAAGGTTGCTTGCTCATTATCAGTTAACTTTGAGAGCAGAATTACAGTACGTTGACAAAAACATAAAAAGTTTATTTTAAACTAGATCATTGTTGCTGTGTCTATGGACGAGTCCATTGACTAAGGTAATGAACAGGTGAACGATCGGGTAAATGCCTGATAAACTGTTTGAAGCTGCGGGACACTTGATGAAAAATATCACTTCAATTTCACTCGATTTTTCAATCGTCCATCACCCATTCACTTGTTTTCTCGACCCATCAATACCTAATTAACTGTTCTCGCTCATTTAATCGTTCCTTACCCATTAATTCATTCTCCCGCTCGTTCATTTGTTCGAAAAGGCGCTGTAATCATAGACACTTGATTTTATGGGAATGTTTTATGTTTTCTCAAAACAACGCATCCATATTGCACATGCCTATATTAGTGTTTGCAAAATCCCGACCGTTTTTCAATCTCCGGGTCAAATTACATCTTGGGAGCGTCTTTCAATCTCAGGTCCTGGGATCTCATGCAAACACCACATACATATTGTTAGCATTTGTTCACGATCAACTCATTAATGTATCAAAAGGTTAGCGCACCATCACTCTAACTGGTACACACTCACTCTAACGAAGGGGAGACGCCCAGATGAGAAACTTAAATATGAGCAAAAAACCACTCACAGAGTTTCAGAATCACATAAATTGATTGAAAAAACTCCCAAAATAATCAGTGAAATCCTAATTCAGATAAAGACTTCTATATTGGTTTACCACGCGCGTTGCACTATCGTGTTGCTCGTTTAGAGCCATCGAAACTCACTGAGGTCATCAAGGCATTTGCACTTGGAAAGATGTATCGGACTTTTTTATGGAACTATTTGAAATTACGAGATAATTTCACAGAAAGTGCTCTGAATTATCCGGAATGGATGTCTGTTTTGAGAGTGAGTTTCATTGGGTGTAACTAACTGATTTTGTGTTGCTTCAATGCCATACCGTATTCTTCGTACAATTTCGATGAACGTGATAATTGACTGAAAAGATCGTTTCTCGTTAATTTTTTCGCTTTCTGTGATATCTTGCCAAAAGAGTCTGTGTATTGCTCAAATCTCTACTGATACAGTTTCACTTCAACTGAATGTCTACCAAAGATTATTAACATGAACATCATTGAGCCAACTTGCAAAAAATGAACATGACGATATTTTTGCAAATCACTGATTCTATCTATATGTTTCATTGAATGTTTGGTTGATGTGTGAATTAGACTGCTTTATTCCATTGTCAAACTTTGTAACTGTCAGAATTATGGTGAAAGCAAAGAATTTGATTCTGTTGCTTCCATTCTGTTGATTGCTGCAGCATTCGAAAAGCATAGCGATTGATACAAAGATTTATAGTGGGGAACGATACCGTACAATAATCCATATGTACGGGAAGTTGAAAATGTAGCCGCATTGGGAATCGGAACAGCTCGCGGCCTAGCATCCGCAGCATCGACGATTATGGAGGTTTTGTTATTTCTTATGTAACGGACATTTCCTTATTTGAATTATTTCTGAATGCGTACATAATGAGACCCAATATTTGTATCGTTCATTTCATTTTCATTCAAATAACAATCGATTCAAAATCTGAGTACCTTAATCGATTTTGAATCCAACAGTCAGTGACTTGACTTTGTTTTCACTGAAATAGTGATCAGAGACACTGAGAAATTGTAGAGAAATATGATTAGTGATGAAGTGTGGAAAATGTTGAGTGAGCCGAGAGAATATTCACTTGATCATGTGGCAAAAGTATGGTTCCTGAGGGGATATGGATTCATTTACGAAAAGCATCCAACACGCAAAGACGTTCGTTTAAAACAAAGTTGTTATGAAGTTATTTGCTCGTTTTTTGTAACAGCCACGTACTAAATCAGAATGCGGAATGATTCTAGTCACTGATTAGATCAATGCTAATGAACTTTAAGAATATGCCCTTCTAAACATAGCAGTTGTATAACGCAGAAATTCGAAATGCGCTGAATAATTTCTAGTGCACTGTTTCTCAGTCCTTTTGTTGTTACTTTCTGTTGTTGCATTATTCTAACTATCAGTTTGAAAGCCATTGAGCCAAGTTCATTTTGCAACCATCTGTTGCACAACACATAATTGACTGTCTTCTATACTAATGCTAATACTAATTGCACTATATATAGTAAAAGTTTCACGAATTCACTACCAAAATCACTAAAAATTTCAGCGGTATTTGTTGACGCATTCAGGTCACGGTGTTCAAAGGATAACTATTGACCCGGTCACAAAGGTATTCTCAGATCATCATAAGTTATTAACCTTATTATTATCGCTTCACTAAAATTATAGACAAGATCTGTTGTTTTTAAATCTGTTGGTTTTGGGGCATTACGGTTCAAAAATTACCCGATTCAGGTGTAACAAACATCTTTACGAACACAGTTGAGAAGATTTGAGGTTGCTAAGAATATTATTTTACCGCAGTCATGATAAAAAAGTTTTCCTTTCAGAAATGTCCTAACCTAATATAAATGAAACAAAAAACACTCGTATGCACAAATTTTAAAGAATTTCAATTAAATTTCAGACGACGATCTCGTTCGTTCGTAATTTGATTCGATGGGATGAAGCATCAATGAGCGCACTAGCTGATCTTGATAAGGAAATATTAAAACGAACTGATCAGTGAGCAGAACAGAGGATACGTTTAGCCTCATTGTCAGTAAACAGTCGTCCGTTCATGCGTCATCAAAAGCAGCATTAATAACCTGCTGCAAGTGAACTCGAATCCTCGTTTGGAAGATAGCTTGAATTTACTTGTGTGTACATTTTATCATCAAGCAAACAACAGAGAATTATCGAAATTAATCACGCGTGTATTTAGATTGCTGGTATATTGTAATGATTATTAACGTTGCCAATTTTATCAACATTATTTTTGATAATGATATCTTCAAAAGCATTTTCAAAGCGACTAGACATTATGTGCCAAGTTGAGTTGAATGATTTCACTTCAGTGGTATTTGATATGCAACAATGCTCGCTTTTTCATTTTTGTTGAAATCGACCACTTGAAGAGCTGCTTTTGTCAGATTTCAACTCGCTATATACTTCGTCACCGAATTTTTAAAAGATTCTTCAAGAAGTTGAACTTTAATAACTCCCAACATTCAGCCTAACGAATAATTTGAACCTACTCAGATAGAGCCGTTCATTCAACTGTCGATAACTAATCACTAATTACTCCAAGTAGCTTCAAACGGATTTTTTTACAACTGAGCTAGAGTTATAGAACCCAAATAACTTACTATTAATCTCGTTTGTAATAACATGATCATTCGTTGCTTTCGTGTAAACTAAGTCATTAATCAAACTATGAAGTAAAATTTTAGCAATGGTTGATATGCAATTAGCACGTAACGTGCTTGCTTCTTATCGCTTGAGTTCATATCAAATTCGACAAGAAATGAATTTGACTGCAACTGAGAAAGCGATCATCTTATTTTCAACGTAAACCTTCAGAGCTCTGAAGTGAATTGTTGAAAACAAGATAGTCATCTTTTACAACTGAGTTCAAAATATCGAATATTGCAGACAACGAACACTCAGCAAATGTAACAACTGCACAGTGCATACTTTAAGCTCTCATAGAGTTATGCGCTCACCTTAAAAACGGTGAATTTCTCTGCACACTTATCGCACGCAACAAAACAACCAGCACTTATTTGTGCATTCATTTACTTGTGCATTTCACAGAAATTTCATAAAAGGGTCAACGATGCATATGTCAGTGTGTTGAACAAGTATCACATGACACCAGCCACCAAAGAACATATTAAACATTTTCAGTGAATGAGGAAATGAATGAACGAGATGATTCAAGAAATAAATAATCAAATAAATATGACATTAAAAACCCAATCGTATATCAAAGCGGTAACACCATAAACTTGTCAGTTTGTCCATTTTTTCTAAACTTTTAAATAGTCACCTAATTGAATCCCGTGTAACCGAAAATTTTTAGCGCCTTATATGAGTAGCAAAGCGGGTAACAATAGATTTAGACGGCTTTTGAGAGGAATGTTTTCCAAACAAGTGCAAATGAGACAAAATATTATTTCATAAACAGCGTTCAGAATTCATTCTCATACGCTGAATTTGTTTCAAAATATGCTAGAACAAAGAAATAAACTCCGACTTACAACCATAATTCTAGCCACTGGATTCAATTTCAATTGTGAGCACGTTCAGTTAGTTCTCAAAAGACATGTAACAACATCACAATGTATTATTGTAAAATATGTCGAACAATTATTCATTTTAATTCAACGTGAATTAATTCACGCTTATTCAGTTGTAATTCACGTAAACTGCGATCTGCGTCCTCAAATGAGTACTCACGTTTTGGATACGACAATACAAGATGATGCTCACACGGTGAGAAACCCAGACCTGCGATTAGCAGGAATACGGCCTGCAACGCAAAATAATGCAAACATTTAAAAAACTGCAAGTAAAGAAAATGACATTAGAGAGGCAACTGACTCTTATCGGTGTGGTATCTTCCATCTCAACGGTTTGCCTATTACCATCTGGTAACCTTAAAACCAACGATATTTTACGCCCTTTGCCATCAGCAACACCCAAACAACTACGCCATTCGTCTTGATCAACAGTGGTCGCCTTACTAACTCCACACACCATCGCATCGATATCGGGCACATCCTCAGCAGCTTGAATAGAAGCAATTTATGTTTGGTAACATTTCAACAATCGAACCAACCAAAACTATTCCACTTCAGTTTAAAGCTAACTGACTGACATCTAGAACGAAAAGTTGAACTCGAATCTGAAGGAACTGAAAGTGACTCAACATTCACAGTTTTATGATTGCCATTCACGGCAATCGTACACAACAGTTGTTCTTAACTTAAACGTTCCTCGTCTGTTATTCCCAGAGAACATTCAATCGCAACGAAATTTTTAAACGACCACAACGACTTCGTCATTGATATTGTAAGTACCATTCATTGTATAATGATAAAAAGTCTTTCAAAAAATCGACGTTCAATAATGAATCGCAAAACTATGACTAGAGTAGATGTAATCAATGAAAAGGAACATAAATGAAAATAACGCAAGCCAACCTTTTCGAGATTTCTTCACTTCTTCTTCATCACTGTCGTTTGATGTTAAATGAATACGTTTACGACGATGACCATTTCTTGATGATGGTCCTTCATCGACGTCCTTAAAGTGAAAAGGTTTTAACGGATGGTGATGAACTTGATAGAAATTTTATATTGGGGCTGTGCACAACTGCAACCGTAATCAAACTTTTGAATGATATGCCGCTTGATGTGAAAACTAAACAGATCGCTTTGAAATGTCCCATCGAAATATATTTTCAAGTAGTGGTAGAAAATAAACAAAAATTCTTGTTCAACACTGACCAAAAATAACATCTGTTCGGTTCATGAAACGCTATTAAGTGTACATAACTTTGTGTTATTATTAAACATTTTCATAAAAAGTCTTGAATGGCAGTATGATACTTAAAGTGAAAACTAACCGTTACATCACTAATGTGCGATTCAGTTGGTTTGGGAGGTGTCAAATCAGTAGAAGGCGCTGGCGCTGTAGCACCAATTAGATGTCGATCTCTTGCAGCGAAATCCGGGAATGTTTCCAAGAAAGAAGTAACTAAACTATTTTCATTATCCACGATAGATACAAAAAAAGAAAAATGAACGGAAGAGAAAATGAAAGCTGTGCATAAATATTTTTCGTCAGCAAATTCGATCGTGATGAAAAAACTGATGGAAATAAGACTATCAGCATTACCAATGATAACATCAGAGTTGAAACCTTAATCGCTCTAATAACAAATAACTAGTTCCACGGCAGTCAAATGGAATTGAAAAATTTATTCCAAATATTAGTTGAAGACCAAGAACATTCTCTTGAAAATGCAAATGCTCTATCGAATTCGATATAAAACAAAATTGACGAAGTGAAAACAAAACCATCCAAGAGATCTCAATAAGAAACCTTGATCGCAGAACGAGACCGCGTCTGGAGCTCTGAATTCAATGAGGAGCTCACCGGTGCGTGGATCAACAACGAAGATTGCTGGATGTGACGTGATTCGATAATAATTACTGATACGAGTGCCGTCCGCCGAATCATGATAAATCTTCAAATTACCACTGATTTCGAGCATACAACTTTGGAAACTGACGTCAAATATTCATAAAATGAC
This sequence comes from Anisakis pegreffii, assembly GCA_035041965.1. Lineage (NCBI taxonomy): Eukaryota > Metazoa > Nematoda > Chromadorea > Rhabditida > Anisakidae > Anisakis > Anisakis pegreffii. The sequence goes on along the minus strand of JAPYMA010000593.1, from coordinate 96,461 downwards.
GAGAAAGCGAAAAAGCAAAAGCAAAAAACAACTAAAACTAAACAACACCAAACGAACCTGCCAAAATATGAAATTGGAACGAATCAATTCTTTAACAGCCGTATTCGACCAGACGTCACGATTCAAAGTTTGGCATGCAAATTCACAAACGTTTTGAACATTCACCATCAACCAAACACCGCGCCGTTGTGCTTCAGAACGCGCCTTCAATTAAATCCAACTCTCATCATCTGAGCCATTCTCATATAATGTCAAATGAAACTGACAAATCGATCCGTCCGAAGGTTAATAACGAAACATTTTTGAATGGATTCGCGAATTTGTCTTCGGTACAAACAATAGGAAAGTGAAAGAACAGAAGATTACTCATTAACGAAACATTCATTCATTCTCACAATATTTACATTACGAAATCTTTAATTGCTCATTGAAGAAAAATATTTGCAAATATCACAATATTCATAAAATAAGTATACGTTACGTAGTAATGCATTGTTAGGAAAGTTTGCCATGCGCATCTTTCTCAATCGAATCGAAAAATCTCAGATTAACGAACCAATTCCCAATCGCCACGAAAGATTAGTTCGACGGGCGGTCGGAAGAGAACTTGTAGCGATCGACGACCTGTACGCGTCGCTGCGTTTGCTGTTGAAGTGCCGTTTTGAAATGCAGCCAAACGATCCTCTGAAAAACGCATCTATTACTAGAACAGTTAAGTGATGATGAATAATGGTTAAGTTGATCGAATGCATCTCTTTTCTTCAGAATATCGCACTGAACCATTTTGTACACTCAATATCTTCATGAATACACAATACAACCAATATTTCTGAATTCCAATTTTTTTTTCGAATGAAAACCAAAATCAGACGACAACATAGTAAGACTGTACCAGATTCCCCACGAAAGTCACGAAAAGAGTCGAATACCGATACTCTAGCTGTTCTTGTACGACTACCTGCAATCACGAATTTGCTTTTAGTATATGCAGCTGATCTGATCGAGCATATTATGTTCGACTCGTTACGATGCCGACTGCATCAACCACACAATAAATCGAATGCGAACAATACTAACAAAGTGTTGCACTGTGATTAAACACTGTTTCAAATAACATCACTACTTGAAGCTGTTGAAAAAGAGACTGTTTGAAATTTACTCAGAAACACTAACCATACTGCTGATGGAATGACTGCTCAACAATCGGTCCCCGGACTGGTGCTATTGGAGCTCTGACATCTTCATCAACTATCATACAACTGCAATTTTTGACTGATTCAAATCCAGTTGGTCTGATTTATCTTCAGATCAATTGAATGATCAATAAAGATTCAGTAACTTCGATTTTCAAACGGATAAAACCGGTTGTAATAAGTTTAAATGACTTACTCATCATCATTATGCACATCTGTTTCATTGCATTTTTGGCTATCCTTGTTGAGAATACTTGATCGGGTAGAGCCGTTGAATGTGACCGCATGTCGTGCTTTTGAAGGACCAGCCATGTTTGTGAGAGTATGCTTACTACTCGAGCGTGTGATGCGTCGATTACCGTTAGCATTAGTATCATGATCAGTATTACTATTAGATGATGATGAACATTGAGGATCCTTTGACGATATGACTGGGCGCTGTTGAAAGTAGAGATCAGCTGCTCTTGCAACATCACCATCACATGCTTCTATCAATTGCTCGCATTCTGCGTTATCCTCGCACCCTGAATCGCTTAACACTGATGCATATTTCGAAGAATTTTGAAATAATTTTTACTCACACCGACTACTGATCCCAAGTTTATGCGTTTGTCTACGAGATAACTGAGGAGATGCGAATTCAGATCACAACTCACTTCGTGTCTCTTGATTAACTGATCGACTGATCAAAAAGTAATAACACTACTGACTAATCCATTGATCGTTTGCATTTTACTTATTGATTCTATAAAAGTTATAGCAGTTATCTGCGACTCAGTTCAGTCTTTTGATAACATTTGAAGAATGACTTCTTCACTGAATTGACTACAACAGCAAGAACCGACGAATCAGCTGAATACGAACGGACAGTGAAAGGTGATAAAAAGACGAAAAGTGACTTGGTTCACCTGTAAACGATTTAAATTTTTCCAGTGCACTTTCACCATCAGTGTCCATTGTGTGCAGCTGTTAAATGAAATGAGCACCGATTGGTGCTTTGCAACGATTAAGTATCCACAAAATTCTGAACATCCCAAAATTTGAATTTTTACATTATGAAAAATTAAAGTTTGCGGTCGCTTTCAAAACACAACTTATAACTAAACGAACCGATAAACACGATAAGATTTCGCTATCAGTCAAGAAGAAATTCACTAAATTTGAAGAGAACTTCGCAACGGTTTCCTCAATCGATAGAATTAGCTCGAGGAGTGACTATGAAGAATTCAGATAGAAGTATCACGCTCGCAGAAACACATTTCATATAAAGATGAGAGTGGGGAAATACAATTCGAAAGCCCATATAACATCAAATCAGTAGCTGAAACATGGTTGTGAACATTTTATGTGATACATTTCGAGTGCGACTGAATCAGACGCACGTGAGATAATTTTGAGCACGACTTCACCGCAGCGTTCGAAAAGTTATCGACCTAAAACGGGACCTTACCTTCCTTCACAAGATGTTAAAAACAGATTACATAACGCTACGATCAATGAGAGGATGATTTTTTTGTAAGCATCTCAACTGTGTATGTCAACCTATTGCCACGCATTTGTAAGGGATGGTGATTGCTACTTTCAGGTCACCGTTAGCTGAAAATGAGTAACATAACGGTTAACCTAACTGGTACCTATGAATGTGACTGCAAGTTGAGTACCGCAGTGTATCCGAATTAGAATCAACATTTTGTTACCATTACAACGAAAAATAACGCTGGAAAATTGTTTGAGAAGCGTCAGAGCAACAGAGAAAAAGAAAAGCATTTAAATTTTTAGTGAATATGGTCTGGGAATGAATGAAACTATGGACGATAAGATTTTTGCCTTTCGTTTTTTGGAAAATTCGGCGATTTGTTAAGTTGAGTCAAAAGCGCTGTGTCCTCAGACTTCTTACAGTTCTGTTCAATAGCTTCCACAAGGCTGAAACAGAAATATGTGAGCGAACTATTCCACATCCATAGCATTCACTTATGATCGTATTCTGAAAATATGACACTATTAATTTAATGCCAGGAAACCTCAAAAGCACTCATTCTCTTCAGGTGAACGTAATCGTGAGATTTTCTGAGAAGTGATCGCTACCGTGAAAAAATGCCTGTTGGACGAGATTCGGCTCGACAATCTGGTAATTACTTCAGTCTGTTTTTTGAATTCGTTCAAGCTCATCTCCTTATTTTTTCAGTGAATTTGCCAAAGCTTACTGAAACAGTGTCTCTTGCCTCCTGTCATACAAGCGAATTTTTAATCGCAGAAACATTTCTTTGCCTCTTATTAGCTACTGTATCGATGCTCGAAGAAAGTGCCCGTGTTTTACAAAAAACTTTTCCACTCCGTCAGTGACTTGTTGTTGTGACGGTTTAGTAGAGTGCACGATATGAAACTATAAAATTTATTGCAAATAATCCTTAAAAATATCAGGTCGTTTGTTGGCCACAGAATCGACGCGCATTCTCGATGATGCAGCTCGTAGACGTCGTCTCAGAAAACAGCTGGATGCTTTGGAGCAGGTTTCGCGAATTCTGGGATTTAATTTTTTCGAATTTTTATACGTTTAGCATTGACAAGTTTTTCTTTTATCGTGTCTGCAGTGAATCTTAAGTGGACTGAAACGATACTCATTAACATTAGATGTTACTAAACTGATGTTGTGTAAGTTTTCCACATTCAACTAAGAATTTTTGATAAATATTGCTGTGATGAAAACAACTGAATGAAACGATTCGGTTTGTCCAGAAAGCAGGAAAGACTGTTGAAAACATTCATAAAAAAGTTGATTCTTTCAGGATAATTTTCATGAAGATCCGCATGCACAATTGCAATGGCACAAGAACATACCGAAATTTGATGATGAACAGGTGAACACTCAAGGGGCAAGCCGAAAAAGAGTCAGCGCGGATAATGCTGAACACAGTGAAGGTACATTTTCTATTACTCACCTCCTGAATCGAATCGCAAATATCCCAATTTGCACATTAGGAGGTAATCGGAGGAGACCTCCTAAAGCGGAGTTCAGTTTCTCAGCTGGACTATGGCGAGAGCGCGATTTCTTCTCTTCGTTTTCACCTTTGTTTTTGTTCCCGTGTCAGAAATTCTCAGGAATTGTGATGTTCACGCTTATTCACTCATTTATTGATAATAACCCCGATCTAGGTGACCGACCTGAAGTGACTATTTTCACTCTTCAAATCATCCTTACAGAAGACGAAAATTTTCAGGGAAAAGAAGGAAAAAATTTCGAACAGAACATTCAAAACAACGTTTTCGTAAAAACTTTTTCGCACTAATGGAAGATTATTCGGTAAGTTTATGAATATTTTTGAAGTGCAGTTTCGGGTTGTTTTTTTTTTGATTTCTTAATTTGAAAGCACTCAACTTTTCACAACTATTTCTGACAAATTAAAAAAAATACACCATTCCCATTCACTGAATTTATGAACTGAGCCAATGAGCGCCGATTTCTACGTTTCACCGTCTGATCACCGCATTACAATTTTATTTGGTTATTGATATTTTTCATCATGAATTCTATTTCATGTGCATTATTTGATACCTTTTTCAGCTAGAATCTGTTTTTTCGAATAATTCCCTTATAATTAGGATGTGATTTATTTTGAAATATTTGCAATAATGGCTGACATAAACATGCACTAATTAATTTCGGTACCCAGATATTTTGCCTAAAAACTGAAGGAAACGTTTTACCTAACTAAGGACAGTTTGCCTATTAGGCAAAATATCCATTAAAAAACCGTCCGTTAGGCAATGTGTATTTAGACAAACTGTCGTTAGGCAGAACGCATTTAGGCAAATTGTCCGCTCACGATTAATTTCAAACCATTTCGTTCTTCTATACGTGCACATGTGTGCACAACAAATACCACTGAAAAATTCCAATTTATACTTTACAATACTTATGTAACCAAATTGTTCGTATTGAACGTAACTGATTGTGATATGCATGCACTATTGAAGGCATCCAAAACAATAGAAGGTGGCGGGTGGGATGCGTACAGTTCAGCGCGTGCACCACCAAGTCGCTATCCGGCACGTCATTTCTGCACCGCTTGTGGATTCGTTTCGAACTATTCGTGCATCAAATGCGGTGCACGATATTGCTCGATAAAGTGCCGAGACTTACACAACGATACCAGGTTTAGTGCATCATCATCTTCTTGCGTCGTTTCATGCGACTTTAATGTTTGCTTCGTCAAAATTTGTGAAGCATTCGAGGTTCCTGCTTTCAATTTACTCATTCATGAATAGAATTGGGTCGGTGGCCACCGAAAATCGGTCACTGATCGCAACCACAAGGGCGTGTTCGATGGGGAGCCTTTTTGTCGGGGTTCATCGGCAAAACGAACTGCATTTACCATCGATCGACAACCGGCTGATGCTCAAAAATTTCCGATCGATGGCAACCGATGGGGTATTCGGTCGGGGACTACCGCAGAAAATCTTGAAGCATCCAACACTGTTCACGAATGAAACGCCTGCAAAAGCATGAAATGAAATAAATTGCTCGACATATAATGCTCAACAACATTAACGAGCGAGTTTCGATAGCAACGTGTGAAAGTTGAGAGAATGTCCAGCCATAGCTCAGTTGGTAGAGCGGAGGACTGTAGAGTTGACGCAGGCATCCTTAGGTCGCTGGTTCGAATCCGGCTGGCTGGATTGTGTTTTGTCGATTTCGTTTATGATAGTGGCGATTCTGCTCCGCTTGGGGTTGATGTTTATAATGAGTGTTTTTGAATATTTCATCAGTTCCAGGTAGTTATCATTTGAAATTAAGATAATGCACCGAGGTCCTAAACGTTGAAAGTTCCGAATTTTTTGTTCCTGTACTACAAAGGCAAAAAATTCATTTCGTTCTCACTAATTTCTAGTTATTATACAGCCCACTTGAATATGATGTTTTCAGCAGGAATATGATGAATTTAGTTGATATTCGATGCAGTAGAAGTAGTAGTCTAATTTCGAACCTCATTTGTTTTATTTTGCAAACCGAAATAATTGTCTGATACAGTGGATGCATCGCTTTTGTCAGTCCCTAGTTCCATTTTTGCAACTTGCTAAGTGTTGCTTACGTAAGTAAATGTGCATGATGGCAATCTTATCGAATCAGAGTTTTTATAATTTTATTGAGGACGTCGTAAAATTCTTGGCGCCGTTCATGCGTAGTCAAATGCGATTTATCAGTAGCATGCATATTTATAGTTGACTGCGTAATTTTTTCAATCTGCTTTCTATGATCAGTGATTAGTTGCAACATCATGCATCGTCACTGTTTGCTTCTTATTTTTTGTTTTCATTTTTCGATTTGATTGATACATTTCATCCAGCGACGTTCTCTAATATAACTTTTTCTATATTCTTATGTTGTCTCTCAGAATTTTGTGCGTTTTTCGGAAACGTTTGACAAACTCTCAGTTCACACATTCAAGGAATTTATTTTTCAGGTGTATGAAATGGACAGCCTAACGAGCATTGTCGATGTGCTCATTCGATCAGTTTTAATGATTTATTCATGAACTTGTCGTGTAATAATATATTGCCTATATTTTTATTTATATAAACATTTCACTAAAATTTTATTTGGTCATTATTGAACAATGTTCGCGAATGGAGTCTTTGAAAAATCGCAAATTTGTTTTAGTTTCAAAATTTCATCGTTTGATATTTCGTAACGAAAGACTGGACAGTTTGAGTGAATTTCTTTAGTAGTCCAAGAACCGTCTGAGTTCCTGGACTACTAAAGAAAAATGAGAAGTTCTCTTCACTGGTCAGGTTATATTTTCACTCCATAATTACCAAGCATATCCGTGTTCGGAAATCCTGTCTGATTTCATTCGAGATTAATTTTCCTCTGTACATTCATTGCTTGATGTTGTTTTAAAGCATAAAATCAGATTTTTATGTCTATGCAAATTCTATGTTTTAGACTTGCCAGATCTCGTTTTCCAAGTGTTCTCATCACAAAACATCTCATTTGTTAAGAGAGATGCATGCGTGACGCAGAATCGTTTCGTGATTATACTTCATATAACCATAAGTTGTAAAATTGTTACGGTTCAATAGACATATTGTTAAAAAAAACTTAATCGTTTGAGTTACGAGCTGGAGAGACTGTGGTTTATTGGTTCGGCAAAGTCATTAGTGCAACTAAAAATAATGCCCTCTTTCATGGAACGATTGGCCAGATCAGTTTGTTTGGTCTAATCAACGTTGTTATTGTTATGAAGAATGTTCATTTTGCAATATTTGTTGTATGTGTCACATCACTGCTATCGTATTCAATCGAGAATGAACGAAGAAAAAAGTTTTATTGCCGATCACAGAACGAAATCATTTGAACACATTGCACGACCGAACAGCATTGTTTTACATCGACCCATTCAAGTGACATTCAAAGTTCATAACAAAGATTATGAATTGTTGATAAATGTACTTCAGTCAGCTCAGCCATACGACCATTTTGCATATTTCTTAAGAATTCATGTCACGAGAGTTTTTTTTTGGAAGTGCTTTCAATGAATTCTTGATGTGTAGTCAATAAGCAAAGCTGAAGGTGAACAAGTTCATTGTTCATTAATCACACTCGAAAATTTGAGTCATTCCATAGGCATCTTCATCAGAGACTAGCTTCTTCGCTCGAAGAAGCCATTCATCAAATTCAACAAACTTCGAATGTTTGTTCTAAACGAACTCAACAGTGGATTTAAGAAATATATCACGCCACATTTTGTCGACAGTTGATGGCAAGAATATTCTATCGAACAAAAAAATAGTTACTCAAACTTTCTGAAGTTTATGGTCAATGAAGCAGAGAACGGTTAGGGAAAGGGAAGAGAAAAAAATACGTTCGAAAATTGCAGGACTTCATTAATAGGATCAATATTTCAATACTGAATATGCATACAGTCGGTCATATGTCCGTGTTTTATAGGTTAAAAAAAACCTATTAAACTGGCAAATGTGCGTATTTCAATTACTTTCTGGAAGTTGTGAACAGCTGCAAGGCAGTTTCGAAGAATATGTATACTGATGCCGCAGGCATGTTCGTTTCACACAAATATTTGAAGTACGTTGAGTGTGCATTGAATTTGATGATGAATGCCTTATTTAACTTTGCCAACTCGGCTATGGTTCATGATTCGTTCGGTTGCATTGAATTCAGCGGTCCATTTCATGGAACTAACCATTCATCGTACTTCAATGGATTGAATCATAAGGGCAATTGAAGCAAGGCCTTTTTAATGATTTCTTTTGACGACAATATTTTTTCGTTGGATATACTGTAGAATTGCATGAAATTTTAATGAGATTCGCATATAGAATTGATCTGCTATTTGTTTACGTCCTGAATAAACAAATCCGAAAGGCGAACTAATACTTCAACTTTCGGGTGCAACAAACAATTACTCACCGGAAACGACGTTTTCCCACACACTTTGATTGCATTCCTAAAGGAAAACACATCTCTGAAAACAGTCCATATTACGTGCTGTTTTCGCATCCGCAAATAGCCCAGTTCAATTCTCACATCAGAAGTGCTCATTTAAATATTTCCGTGCAACGACTTTCCATCAAAAAATTGTCTTGCAATAGATTTATTTCATAATCGGAATTATCAGTGCTCATTGTCAGTTATGAAATAATTCAATCGAATCTTTTAGTGTATCATTCTTTTGTATTGAATTGAATTAAAGAGAAATGCGATTATTTCGCTCGAACAAAGTGATCACTGATCACGTTCGAATATTCTCACAATCACATACCATCAGTGGTTTTTTTGGTTTGTAATTGATCGAAAGCAATTGATCACCTGTGATATGCCGTAATTACCGACAATATTTGCTTTGAATGCAAAATTCTTTGAATATCTTCATTTGTTGATATTCGAAAGGCTATTAATTTATTTATTTACTCATGTCAGCTGATTACTGCACGTTATGTTACATAAAACTCTTCAAGATATAAGCCTCACTCCAGCTATCTGTATTATCACAGTTGAATGCTCTCCTCATCTATGTTTGGCCCGCAATTTTGCATAAGTGTTTTTGCCATCTTATTTTGCATCCTCTTCAACAAATTGCAGGCTGCCACTATTATTGATAGGTACTTATTTGGATGGAATGCATTCGTTTGTTTATTGAATAAATGTGATACAATCCATATTAAGTAAATGTAATGCACGTTGAACAAATACAACAATATATCTATTCGCATACAATTTTTAAAGATATCAGCGTAGTGACCATCGAGAATAGTTTGTAAGATATTTATTGTGAATGAAAATAGCGCTTCGAACGATATTGTCTTTGGCACTGCTCTTGTTAATTTGAATACGTTATTTGATGTTGATTAATAATTGAATAACAAGTATGTGCCAATCGCTGTCGGAATAAAATGATATTTGGTGTTGATTCGATTAGATTTTTATGCTTATAACGGTAGTGAATTGCAAATTAAATTCGTCTTTTGAGTGATTGCAGTCTTTTCGCGTTTTCGGTTGTTTGCATGTCGTTGAACGATTTGACAATCTCCATTCCTTGATGTAATCCCGCAAGGCATTCGAACAGTTATTGAGAATGTCTTAAATTTGTTATTTTTTCTTAACATCGTTTCATAAGTTTGTTGGATTCATAGGAGTGTTAGAGATGCAATCAAGGATGTTCATTTTTAAGTATAAGTTAAAAAGACTTACGGAGAACAAGGCTGGTATTATAACGGTTCGAAGGCAGTGCAACGAGCTTTTCGAATTCGATTGATTCAGAATGCGTGATTAATATTTCCCTTCACAGTACATCATTCATCAGATCGATTATTGATAACAACATTCACCATATTTACACATAAAATATCTGCTAACCTTCTTCATTTGCTCTTACTGCGCCTGTTGCATTTTTTACTCATCTTATTTTTCTTTTCATGTTTGCTTTCTTAACTTTTGCCATTCCTCCACTATCGAGCCTTGTAATTACATGCTAAAAGCCAGTTCTAATACCCAACTACAGTGGCAGCAAGTGAAAAAAAATGCGCGAGCGATCAAAAGGATGATTCTCAAGGAATCAACGATCATGTCTACAGCAGCCATGAATGAGCGTTTCAGTGTTCACTTACATTCAAAAACGCAAACAATCACAAGCCTGCACAAACTGTAAACCTCTTCACTTCGACGAAGGCTGTGCACATCCAAATATGAATCCTAGAACCAGGCGATATGATTTTCTTTATTGGAGGTAGCTGGGTCGTCCCTGGTAACGCCGTTATCGGTTCACCGATCCACTTTGTTATGTTGACAAGATTAGTGAGTGACCTGCGGTGACGGCATTGAATCGTGGCCATTGTTACAGCCAGTTGTTCACTTTCAACAAGATCTTTCATTCTGAGAGGTAAAGTTAGAGCCGTGTTTGAATGCTTTCGTTTTTACCATTTTTATGAATTCATCTAAGTTCTCATTTCGATAGGACGTTTAATCGGATGAAGATTGCGATATCTTCATTTTTTGATCACATGTTCTACTGAATTCCATTTATGAGTTACTCTGATGCTGTTCAATCTGAATCAACCTCACCGCGATTCTTTGAACCTCGTCGAATGTTTCTTCATCATAAACGGCTAAAAAACTGTATCAACTAATTTCGAGTTCTGTCTAGTCTTTCATTTGCAAAATATTATTCATTTCGTTGTATGATATTCTCGTTTCTCTTGGAATTAATATATGAAGATCGTTTTTTTTTTTCGATTTTTTGCTTGCACTTTTCAAGCGTTTTGGGATGATTGGAATTGGTTTTTAATGAATTATTGGAGATTAGTTTGATGAATAAGACATGAATCAACGTCTTCCTCTATAACAGCAACGTCTTTCTGTTGCACGTGATGAAATTTTAACAATGTTTTCTTTCCACATTTATTGAATATCACAACTTAAAAATTTTCAGATTCATTTATTGGACTAGTTCTTTCAAATCCTCGATACGCTATTGTATATTTGTAAATGGATTTTTCAAATGCCCATCATTCATCGTTAGCTACCTAATTTTCAAACAGAATCACTTCCAATCGCATGTTATTGGAATGTGTTTAATTGGGTGGTGCATCGATAAGTAGTTTATGAAGTAAATATTTTGAAAGAGGGACGAGTGAATGGACGATGAATGTTGTTTTATTTGCACATAAAGCCAAACAATGAAATGAATCGTTGAAGTGTACATACCTTCAAAATACTCTCAACTCAACAACAACAACACCGCGCCATCAACTTCTTCGATCATTTAAGTTTGATGCGTTCGTTCATTCACTTCTAATCCTTGTCAATTCTCATTGACACTGTCCAATATAATTTTCGAGTTTAGCGAGACCAATTGATTCGTTTTTTATCCGATTCGATTGCTGAGATCAAACCGGACATGACGTGACCAACTGGAAAAGTGACACATACTCTGAATGAGCAGTGAAGATTTTTCACATTTGCTTTTTTTTTGCAATTCATTGTGGAATGAAAGCGTTCAGTTCAACTGTGGTGTTTTCGATGAAAGTGACGCGCATTCAAGCACTTTTTCATAGCCAAGAAAAAATCGTTCACAATTTGAGTTTAGCGATTTTATTCATCAAGTTAGATTAGAGAATTTGTTATATGTACACCCTTTTCCAGCTGAAGGAAGGCTTGCGTTTATTCAGATTGAATTTTTTAAAAAATTGTTTATTGTTTGGTGATTCTCATTAAAATGAAATCGAATTCTCACTCTGCACCCATCGATGCGACCAATTTATCGCCCCCAAAAAACGAATGAAAACGAAACGAATCCAATTCTCGATCCATCAAATGATTAACGCTCGCGTTATTGACGTTTCAAACTGTTTTGTATTTCATCGTTTTGATGCATCGATTCCAATTCAGCAACAATGCGAACCGAATTCTTGCAATTTTAAAAATCAATTCAACTTTCAAATGTTATCGCACACGTTTCGAACCACTGAAAGAAGAAGCGTGATGAGATTCGAAGTTTCTGCGTTCAAATTAGATTCCAAACGATTTTGCATTATTCGGTAATCGTTCTTCGGAGCCTTCGAAATGCATCTGTTCATTCAGTATACAAAAGCACTCCTTTTCTCTGAATTAATAATACCACCAAGAACCTCTCTTAATTCCATTCGAATCACAATTTACTCATCCCTTCAAAAACTTTCAGCCGTTCAACACTTCGATTACTCACTATATCGCTTTAACCTTTCCCTGCTTTCTTGCATTCCCACTCTACTCATCAGACATAATTTTTGTTATGATTCAAAACATGTTTCCTAAAACATTCATGATGACTCATTCATTACGCACCCATAAGCCTAAGCCACATAATATGCTCATTTTTCGAATATTTCGCAATCAAGAATACAACCAACCGTCTTCCTAAATTCTCCATTCGGCAAACAAATACTCTGGTGTCGTACATAGGAAAACAGTGAAGCAACAAAAACGTGTGGGAACGATGGTTGGGAACAATAATTTCAGACGACGAACGGATGATTCGCGCGTGCAGTCTTTCGTCTTTGTGAAGTATTTTTCTCGACCGAACAACATCAAGTTAATAACAATTTCGGCTTAATGAACATTTAATGAATGAAAACAATGTCGTAACATTAATCAATGATAACGACGTCAAATCGCCATTAATGAATGTTTACGAGAAATGATCATCGAATGGATTCTATCATCACCAATACACATTTGCGAAACGAATGATTTGTTCAAATTGAAAGATAAACTTTCATTTAATGAACATCACTTTCACTATCTTTAATCGTACCGTTATAATCGCTCAAAATAACGTTCCCTAAACTGTGTGGAACGCGATCCCCATGACCATGATTACGTAGTGAATTTGACGAGGCGAACGTCTCGAAAAACTTGACAACGATGAAATTTGCCCAACCAACAGTAATACGGCATATAAAACGTATAATAATGACTAGTAGGAGAAGGAATACTCGTAAATAGCAAAAACTTGACAACAACCCTAAATTCTTATCAAAAAAATTGCTTAGGACATTTAAGCAGTTTGATATCATGAATCAGTGTAAATAAGAAACGTTTCATACACTAACATATCCGTGGACTAATCAAACGACGATGAGATGCCGATGCGAAGAGTTAAAGAAACATTGGTTTATACAAAGGAAATCCGTCAAAAAGGAATTATGAAAATTGACACTAGTGGAATTAATCGATTGTACTGCAGCGAAGCAAGTGACATTTTGGAGCTGTAAATGTTGCAGACAATTTTTAATTAGCATCGTGTTGATTGAATACTGAACGTTGAGATGGTGTTCGATGGACATCTAGTTGATACTGTTTCATGGTCTACTTTGAATAATGACGAACGTTTAACAATTCGCGATTAGTGCGAAATTCGCTCACAGAAACCGCATTGAACAATGTTTGGAAACATTGTGATGTTTCAAACATTGAATTGCCTATCCTTCATCAATTGCACATACGGTTTATGTGTTGTGCTATTGTTGCATATTTCAGAGAACACCTTATCGTATATGCTCAAGTATCATATCTGGCATCGTAACCGTCAAAGATTTCAGCTTTTTTTTTTAAATTTTCACACGTTCCCCTTACATTATTCTATCATATAACATCACGAAAAGTTGCTCTGAATAGAAACAATAACAAATGAAAGACCAACAATTGAACTGTGACATTTTGTTATTTTCAGTACAACTGCTTTTCCATTTAGCTAATGGCTCATATGATCAATGTTCATGATCAACGTACATGCGATAATCGTTTTAAAAGCCTTTTGATTGCCATCGTTAGCAACTGACGTTGAATAACAATCAGACGCAAAGAGGAAGTTGAATTAGTCTGTCCGAAGCTAATCTATTCTTGAGGTTTTACCTCAAGAATCAAGTCAAATTAAATGCATGTTCCCGTTGCCTCTTTCGTTGCAAGAATAAGCAGCTTTGAGTAAGATGCAACGCTGAGTGAGTGAAAGAATACTCTGCTCACAATCTAATACGCACTGCCAGATGTACTTTCAAAAAAGTTTCATTTGTGAGAGTACGAGCCGTTCTATGATAGTATAACCAGTACCGTTAAACCAGAGATCCCCTCTTTTCATTACATCGCTAACGCAAATCATATTATATATTGTTCCACTACTATTTTCGATGGTTTACTTTTCAAATTATCTTCTCATATTATGGTTCAACATAATTCAATGAGTGGCGTTCTCTTCGACACAATTTTAAGATTTATTCAGTATGTTGTTCTTAAATTTTTCTTCTGTCAATGAGTTTAGCTGTGTAGCTGTTCACTTGTTGGCTCAGCTTGTGTTTTGCGATGAACTGAAGTGTGAATTACATGCGTATCCGAAAGCTGAGATAATGCAGCGCTACGGTAGCAATCACTTTCACTCCTTGTAACCGATACGTGAGTCTATCACCTACATTGATTGATAAGCACTGAGGACTTGCTCTATTATTCAACCCCACTCAAATTATTCCATTCGACATCAATTGTATTTTGTTTGCGTTTATATTTTTATCAAACACATCTCACTGTGGAATACACCATCTTTAAATGGCTGCAAAAAATTCGTTCCGTTCTTCATGCGAATGCAATACTCCGCAAAAACGTCACCAAACAAATATCCCTTTCAATCGGATGTTTAAAGACAACGCGATGCATATAACTAGCAAGTAATGTGCGGATACATATTAAGATGAATACAGCAATGGCAAAAGGATTGACGTGCTTGACCAATGACCTACCTGTTCCTTATTTATCCAATATATCGTCAGTAATCATTCATCCCATATCTCTATTCGTCCCTGCTTTGAATTTCTTCCATCTATATCCCTCACTATGAGTATCCCTCCTCTCTTCACCATTATATACTTCTACCTTGCAATCCCTACCGTACGGTTCTCCAACCGATTCACAAATATCTTCGTTCTTTTCAGCGTCACATCTCCGTCTCATTTTCTCAGACACGCTACGTTTGATTGTTGAATATGTTCAGGTGAATACAACAGTACACAGGTGACCATTCGTACTGCATGCATCTCATCTGTGTGTCCACGATAAATTGATCGTTTGAGGTATATTGAACGATAGAATGATGTCGGTGCAGTGGAATACTCAGTGAAATTATATGAGTGATCATCATTTTGAGGGCTCACAGTGTTATGATGGTGTTCTGTTTTGAGATAATCCGATTTATTTTATTTATTAAACTATGCATGTTGTTAGTGTACGTTGTATTTACTGGTTTCATTTTATTTTCACGAATCAATTTTAAGTGGAAATCATTTCAAAAATGACTTTCTGAATTCATATCTTTATGTGTATTGGAATGTTTTCGCTTGAATGTTTCGTTGAAACGCGCGACTCTTTTCGTTCATTTACGCAAACTGGTTAATCGGACTAGCCAATAAGAGTCCATCTGTAATGTTTTCATTTCTTTCAAGATGTTTCATCTAACTAAAACTAGCCGACACAAATCGTTAGCAAAACCACGAACGCTTTTCGAGGAAACACTTGCAAAGGCATTTGCGGTGAAATGCACCACTCTCTATCTCATAGCTTATTCTGTTATACCGTCAAATGCCTTCATCGTTTGATCAATAAAGCATTTTTTGCTTATCATTTTCTTTTGGTTACGAAATTAGATAACTCCATCTCACGTTTACTGGATTTTTTTTATGAATCTCTTGGCGACCGACAAAATTCATTTTATGTAATTTCTTACGATTAGCATGAATCGTATATGCTATAATCAAACATAATGAAGATTAATGTATTCGAGTTCGACTCTGTACAGTGAACATCTGTAGCGAATAATTCTTACACATGTCATGCTCCTTCCACACTAATGGAAATTTTGAAATAAATTTGGCATTGACGTTGTTCTTCTCTATTGAATTTTCGTCTCTTCCCATACAGCCGACAATATTATTTGCCGTATTTTTTCTTCATGAAAATTTCCTGGTTTGCTCTTTCAGTCGTTCATCGAATTGAGAAATGAATTAATGAAATTCTTCATTTAATAAAGAGAAGAAAATTGTTCTAAGTTTCTGAAATTTTATGTCACAAATATTGTGCGTGAAAATTTTTCATTTTGATCGGTTGAAAAGCTGATGAAAAGATTTTGGGAGAATTCGCTGTTGATGGAATTGCTTCGAAAAATGATTAGCATTTTTCGCTTGAAAAATTCGAAGTGATTGGTGAAGTGAGTCATTTCATTTAAACGGAATAATACCCATAAGAGATTTATCTAATCGTTCTATTGTCTCAAACAAAGGCGTTATTTGCCTCAAGCATCAGATGTGCATTTGTTTTGTTTACTGTCTGAGAACGTTTATTCAAAAACTGACTGGTTGTTATTTAAGCTTTTCGTTGTACAAAATGTTTATTTTCTTTACCTGTTTGTGAGTTTCTTTGATGAAATTTAACACAACCCTTCTGTTTGTGCGCATACATTTACTCACGTCAGTAAATGTCTAAAACTTTTTTCACAATTCAGATGCATTCGTCCGTTCACCCTAAAATTTGCAAAATGATCGTCTTGAAAATGCAAAAGTGGTCGTATATTGTTTGCGTTTAGTGGACGATTTGGTGGCGTTACGAAGGCGTTTTCATTCATTTTTTGTTTGCTCTCGACACAATTCCAGTAAAAGTACTCGTAGTCAGTTACCGTTGATGTGTTTTGTTTGAGGTCGCTTCAAACACAAAGCGTTCAATTTTATGATAGAATTGATGGATGCAAATTGCATTTACGTTGATCATAAGTTCGTCATAAAATCGTTATCAAATTGTTTGCTCTGCGACAGTGATTTTCTCCAACAGAATGTCTTCATTGTTCAATGCTCAACATCATTCGGATCCAACAGCAGTCATATTTTCGAACCGTATAATGTCTTATTAGACGGAAATCCGTCGCCTGTTAGCTGTATGGGCGATATTTTCATTTTACTGGATAATTCAGGGACGATCTCGTGACCTGAATATCAACTTTCATTACGGTCCAGTGCGGATGCTAAGTTCAAGTTAATGGGTGAAATACAATTTTTTCCTGGCTCCAACAAAAAATCAATGGCCTTGACCAGAAATTCTATTCGCTAAAAGATCGTGTCCTTTCAATGTGTTCAATTTCACAATTCTTCATTAAAATTCTCATGCGCTTGCTCAATCGTAGAATTGTTCCTTGAGAGCAATCCTCGGGTTCTTTACAAGTCATCTCATTCACCTATAAACATGTCGCTCTAAATCAATTCTCATTCCCCACACCATTCCTTAATCTGTGGATCAGAATTGGGTCTGTGCTCGGCAACCAAAACTAAGAAACTCCGTTGTCACTTATTAAGAAACAATCGCCGTTATGATTACCTTATCGTTTGTTTCGATTTCAAATCATTTCATTCAACTCGTCATGGTTGACTCTTCAGCATACTTACGTGTCATTGCTACGTGAATCATTCCTCGTCTGCGTAAAGTGAAACTTATGCATGTTACTTCCACGATCTCATAACCATTAACATCACTGTTCGTCGTTATTGGCGCGCGCAAATGACATCCATTTTCCCCAGGGAATTACGGCTGGAAATAATTTCATCGATTGATATTCTCATCCGACTTACTATTAGTTTGAATGAAATACTGACAAGCGTAACATATCGATGAGAACTTCAAATTCATGTCCTTTCTGCCAACGTTGTATTCAGCAGTGTAGATTTGGAATAATGAATCCCAAAGAATTCAGGAAAAATCAAATAGAAAAAATTTTTGCATATCTGCAAATGCATGGAATGCAGAATGGTGTATATTGATTTACAGCCATAATATATCGCTTCTTCTCGATTGTTTTGTCATTAAAGAACCTTTTTTGAATGCTTCAATGCATCATCGCGGAAATGAAAATGAAATGAACGAGCGAAATTTGGCTAATCAGATGCCTGTGAAATAATCATAAAACTAATATTTGTTCACGTTTATGGGTTTTTGCCATCGTTCACGAATTCGTCTTCGTTCAGTTTATCCCAATTTTGTTCGCGTTGCCTGCCTCAATATCTTTCAAATTTCGAAATTTCGCAATTTTCAGTTTGAAATATTCGATTTTATCCAGGTGCCGTACGAGTTATAGTGTGACCGTTTGTAGTTTTACTCTCAAATGGTTCAAAACAGCGACTAACAAAGTTATTCGGAATTTTCGAAGAGAGATTGATTTCATAATAATTTCTAATGGTTATCACTATGAATCCTCAAATGATTAGATTTTGAACTAAAAATGTAATCGCTAATTAATCATTGAATAAGGTTCGTCATTTTCCAAGAATATGATGCTGAAAGGTGTTTTGTGTGCTTTTCTAAGCTTTCTTTTCGTTTCTGTGGGTGACCTGTTCATAAAGCAAAGTTTCCAGCAATCGCGAATTGCCGTTGAAAACTGGAGTTGTTGATTCTGTTCGTTAGTGAAGAACGATGTTCAGTGCGAAATTGACGTTTCCATCTTCGTTCACCATTAAACTTCCAGCTTCTTATCGCAGCGTTATGTTTTTCTAATTTGAAGTGCTATGCCAACGCGAACTATATTAGTTTGCTGTGCAAATCACAGTTCAACACCGGAGTTGTGGCATTATTTTATTGCAAGAATATTGTTCACATTCCATACATTGTCACAATGTTTTTTTTTATCCGATCTTCAACGGATTTTATCAAAAAGAATTTCGTTGATTCATTGTAGTGTGAGCTAAATACTTATTGATGTGGGAAAATTTGAATTCATCAGTGAGAATTATTCGAATTTTTCAGTTGGGTTAAATAGCAGCCTTGACCGATCTTTTATTGCTCATTGATCTATCAATTGTGATTGTTGAATTTTGAATTGGAATATTATTCAATTTAGCAATTCGAAATTTAAGTGATCATTCACAGCATCCCATTCAGACTGATTTTGAGGTCAAATCGATTACGTCTGAATGACTGTTCGTTAGTTTGTTGACGCATGAAATTCTCCTTTCAAGCAAGAGGTGATATGGTCGGCGATTTGTGAGCAATTTTCTGCTTGTTCAATTGGATTTACGAAGAATTTACCGACTTTGGTCGGTCATTTGTATTGACTATAGAATTATGATTGAGGCACATCCCTCGTCGTTTGAATCAAACTCGTGTCAAATATATTACTACTCCACATTGAGTTCTGCTGTTCAAACTCATTGAAACCACTTTTTAAAATTAGAACTGTTGAAGTAACGTTCTTGAAACGAAGAAATATAATTCCTCAATTTGTGATATGCAATAGTAATGTTACGAAAGTCAGGCATCGGTGATAACATAACATCGTAGTAAAAACTTCCCTTTAAACAATCGCCTCCTACAACTAACTCAGCTCGTTTCAACAGAGAAATTTGCATGTTGTTAGTTTATTGTGTGTGATTCATGAGTTTGTTGTTGTGCATTATGAATGTTTGGTGGTGCAATTTGTTTTGGACGATCGGTATATTTGGTGTAGTTTGTGGCAGTTTCGAAAAAATATTTTCTTATAAGAATAGAAAGGCGTTAACTAGTGATACATTCACCGCTAACGACCAATTTTTAAACTACTTCGCTTCTCATGCCAGAGTTAATGTGAAAATCACATCACCTAATTCTCATTTCACTTGCAATTCTTCCGCATTTTTAGTCACAAAAGCCACATTTCTCAAATGTATTTCAGTTTTTTTTTCATGATTCAGTCAGTTGTCAATGAAAATTTATCAGCAGATTTTGGCTGGCACGTTGTATTTGATTGATACATTGAAATTTTTTCATTTATCATGTGAATTCCATTTGAGTTATCTTTTGCATGCTGTATGAATTGAATATGGCGATTTCGAATCAACTGAGCCAACAATATTATTTGTTTGGGAAAAGCAAAAAACCAACTTGTGATATGTGATCAAGGTAACGGAGTGACGAAATGAGAAAGCGAGTTCTCAAATCAATTATTGTGAGGAGATTCAAAAGCTTCTCTGGTAAAGAACATAGTTCAAGCGATTTGAATTCTTTTAATATAGTTTGAAATTATTGCGGATTTCATTATTCCAAATTGAGTTTCATCTTGTTGATCAGAAATCCATTATCAGAAAAAAAATTTCCATTATGAATTAAAATTATATTAAATTTTTTCGAGTCATAAAATGATTAATACTGTAAAAATTAATTAATCATAATTAATATTGCAATTATGACTGATTATTTTTTCGAGTCATATTAACTGCATAAATTGTGAATTATCTGATTTCAAGATAACGGTAGCTGATTGCAAGCATCATGTAATGATTGCAGAATAGAAACGTTTATAAGAATATGAACTTTCTCATTGCCCCGTTGTAAATGCGAATCTATGAAAAAGAATTTTCATTGAAATAAAGTCAATCATTTAAAATGAAATCTATTTGTATGAGTTGACTAGTGAGCGATCTGTTTTTTCGTTCCTAAATTGTAAGCTAAATTGTAAAGAACAAGCTTTTTCTGAAAATATGATATATTTTCACAAAATGTTCGTTCTTTTTCTCGCTTTGAGTGGTAGCGATGAACAGTTGATGTAATATTTGAAGTGAAATATTTGTATGGATACTAACGCTAGTGATAATGAACATTAAATTCCTCTAATAAACGAGTATAAAAGTGCATTCGTTCCCACAGTGCGATCGGTGTTATTGAGCGTAGTTTTTTGTCTATCGGGATGCTGAATGTTTACAAAAAATATTCTGCAAAATAACGCTGAAAGTGAGGTTCTAAAATTTTCATTAGAATCATTAGGAATCGAATGATTAATTTATGCCTGTTCATTCAATTGTTTAAACTCAAACGATTTTCGAAGAAACTGCACGATTTCATCATTATTATCATCAGGGTGCCGTGAGAGGTTTGGAAAATCGGGCTCGAACAACATCGGATATGGCTGCATAAAAAAGTTTCCGAGTTTTCGAAACATGAATATAAGTGTAGAGTAGGGTTTGCAAAATTCCGACGATTTTTCAATCCCGGGATCGGATTTAATCCCGGAATCGATTTTTGATCCCGGGATAATCCCGTGATCGAACGATTATTGAAATATCGATGCGGGGCATGTTTAAACACATTTTTTTCGAACCAATATGTTCATTATTAATCAGAAAGGAGCTAACTCAACAAATTATTGAACAAATCCAAGGAACTAAGTATTCAAATTCAAATTAATATTTCATATAATGATGCCAATGATCATGCCGCAAGGGCATACTGCATGTTCTATGCTAAGGCATCTTGTCATCTCGGGTCTAAGCTAATAACAGTACATTTGCATGTGAATATTAAATTCTTGATTCTCAAACACTTATTTGCAATGCTTTAACTCCATTTCCTCTCAGCATTAACATCAACTAAATTCTGCCCTTTCGGAAATTTCGATTTTTTACAAAAAAATGAATTGCATGAATTGTATCATTCGAATTTTGGAAAAATTAAATGTTGAGAGTTTATCTAAAAACTGAAAAAAACATCTGCAATGGATTTTCATCGAACCATCGAGTACTTACATATTTGATAATTTCGCTCAAAAATCATGCAAATGTACTTGATATTCAAGCTTAAGATCCTTTTGAATGGAACAACTTTGCTCACTTCGGCAGTGAATTCTCTATGAGTGAACTCAGTGAGAATTAAGTACATTTCGATCGGATGGAAACGTTTCCAAATAGCGAAGTAAAAAGACTTGCAGTCTTTGGAACATGCAGTTGAATTATCAGATGGAATATTGAAGCCGAACAAATCTTGTGGGAGGAAAGGACTCAAAATTTCATTGAACTTTGTTGCTCCTGGTTTTTATTAGAAAATGTGATTACCTCTGTTAGTCTATTACATAGAAATATGTCCACATGAGCGTGATATAAACCAATGAGGAGCGGAATAATCAGTTGAATATTCAATGAAATGTTACGTAAAAGTTCATCGAGCTGTCGTTGATCATGTCATTCGTCCAAATTTCGTCTATTTTTCATAGCTGAACACCAATGATAGAGGGCAAACAGCAAAGATAAGTGCATATAAATTAGATGGGAATGATTAAGGCTTGCTTCAAGATGGGCATATTATCAAAATTCACACAAATTGTCCTGTTTTATCAAATCCCGAAATCCCGGGATTTTTCAAAACTTAAATCCCGGGATCGGGACCAGAACTGTAATCTTGGGATCCCGTGCAAACCCTAGTGTAGGGTAAGGCTAAGGCAGAGTATCAGCGTGAACCTAAAGCTAAGCCAGCTTAATGCACTTCTAGCTTTTACATTTTCCATATTTTGCGCTAGCCTCACCCACTCGTTTAAAAGAACTGAATAGAGAAGCAGCAAAAAATTTTTTGTACTCTTTTCAGTAATCCTTCTGACCTTTATTATTATTTTTACTTTCACATGTGATTTTATTCCCACTTTATTTACTGCGACTATTCGATGAATGTTTGATTGCTGTGATTCACACCTAAGTGGGAATGTGTCAAATTGATGATGGGTAGAAAATATTGCTGCAATTCATTTTGTTCGTTGCTAACTAATATTTACCTGTTCTGTAGTGATTCATTATTTGCAATTCATTCTTGATTACACACTGTATGTGTGTTCAGAGAGTGTGCTTTGTGCGATAGTGAATATTTCCTGCAGATATGATCTATACGTCATATTTGAATTTGCATATAACACCCTGTGTTTATGTTTATGTCGTTTTCATCATTGATCATCGCATAAAATAATTAATGGGTAGTGCTTTTCAAAAATTCGATGAATGCCTAATCCTTTTAAATACGTTGATGTGTGCTCTCTAATGTTCATGTAACGTATCACAATGGTGTTGATAACAATGATATTATGAATATATAACGTATCAGCACATGTGATAATCAGATATAAAGCACTAGAACTGGTTCCCGCGTTGAAAGTTTGTGTTATGTTCTGACAGTTATACAGAATAGTCAAATTTATGTAATTAGTGTATATATGTATGTGCATGATGCGTCCTATGTTCATTAACCCCATCGCTCCGACTAAGTATGTTCGTCGTTCGAACTTGTTCCATTAGTTATCCACAACTAATACAATAATGACACTCTTGTCAAACACTGACTCAATCTCATTTGTTACATCATATTTGTTAGGAACGACTTGTTAGTCAATCTTATTCGTTTTAGCATATTTGATAGGAGGAACGACTATGCTTGACTGATTTAAAGCACGAATTGATGATGATGATGATTTCAAGTAGGTATTTCGTTGATTGCTCTCACTTTCAATATTCTCACCGGTATAGGAATATGTAAACGAATGCGCACAATTTGATTGTTCACCTGTTTGTATGTTCTAATAAATTTTAATTTGATTATAGTGGGGCGATAAGCAGCGTTGCTCAAGGTTGCATTCATAGACACACCTGAGCACTGCATTGCTTGGTTCGTTTGTTGAATCAATCCGTTGAGGTTATGCATACTCGCACTGCAATTCTAGAGGACTTGTTGTTGACATGTGCAATCGAATCGAATTTAGTGCGGTAAATGTATGGTTATATCTTTGAATTAGTCGTCAACTTTTTTATCTCTTAACAATCGTTACAATAACGGTCATTGATACTCCATGGATTGCGTTTCAATCGATAGAGCAAGTTTTGTCGTTTGCGGTTGTCCTGTCATAGGTACTGTCCGTGTTGGTGTGCGATCAAGTTGTATCGACCTTTATTGAACATTCGATTCATTTCGATACACTCTGCAAGAAATATTTCAACTATCGCTTATGTCCATTTCATATTTCAACGTTAATTATGAATGTGTTTCAGCACTGTGATGTTCAAAGAATGCAATTGTTGTGAATGCACTCGCTTTTGTATTATTAATGCCACTTTTTTTCTTGAATGTACTGCGAATATTTGGATGCATAAATGAAGTTTTCTGCTTGTGATTCGTTTGTTTTTCTTTTTAATTTCAGAAATATTTTTCACTGAATTTTCAGTGAAAATAAGACTAGGCTCAAGATCAGTTGACTGATCGAATTTTATCACATTTGTGCTATATGTTCTCAAGTAATGATTGCAAGATGATCAACGAAATTTTTCATGAAATGTCGAAGTAGTTCGTTGTAGCAATTCGTTGCAAAATCTAATCGAATTTACAAGAATAATGTGCTCGAAGTGGGTAGAGAAACGGTTTTTCTCTTATCAACGTCCTGATCCAACAGAGTTGTCTAAATCACCTCTTAACTTCAGTTCATCAGCCATAAAACTAGAATGTTTCCATGGATGCCCAGAGCTGATGGAATTATTGGAAACTGATGAATGCATAAAGCAGACTGTTGGTATTGCATGTGTGAATGTGAGTGTATATTGTAATGCATGCATGCATTGTCATGTGTGGTGAATTAACAAATTAGAATAATT
The DNA here is from genome assembly GCA_035041965.1 of Anisakis pegreffii. Lineage (NCBI taxonomy): Eukaryota > Metazoa > Nematoda > Chromadorea > Rhabditida > Anisakidae > Anisakis > Anisakis pegreffii. Next base: position 71,823 of record JAPYMA010000593.1, on the reverse strand, counting down.
CAGCGACATTTCAACGGAATTTTCAATGATTTATATTGGAATGAATGTGTTGATGTGTGCATGGTAATCACAGTCACCGAGAATATTGTGACGTTGCAACGAATATCGTGGAAAATAATGCAGAGTTATCGCGTGCTTGATTTCATTCAACAATAACAGCAGTGTCGTGTTATTGTGATAAAGTCAGCTTGAATGTGCTTTCAAAAGCTTAATCGCATTAAATAAATGCGTGTCGAGTATCACCAGTCAACAAAAAGTTATGTGTTGAGAAAAGAAAAATATTTTTTTTTGTGGGAAATGTTTTCCAACTTCCACCGAATGTTATTTTGGTGCAACATATACATTCATTACTGGAATTGGTAATTGGCATGCTTGGCTCATAGAACTGTTTTTTCACATGTGACATGTTGTGCCATAATGATTCAGCTGAATTCATCCAGACATGTACATTTTATTGTTAAAAATGCACAGGAGCTGTTGTTTCAATACACTCAGTTAGATGTACACCACTGTAACAGGATTTCAGTGTTGAGGATTTAGAGGACACCCTTCCGAGGTGTAGGTGTATTCGTTGGACTTGAGGTTAAGGTCTAACCTTACTTTTCAGACTCAGGCCATGAACTCACTCGGATGAGTCTGAAGCGCAGCCGACTGGCTCAGTGCTTCCAGATGCATCTGCTCAGTTCCCTTCACCAACAATGTGTCAAATAATTCCTTCTAATATTCTTTCCTTCAAACGGAGCATATCAGTGTTTGAAATTCTCGTTGATGACATAAGGACCTTTTTCTGATGACTTTTGTCGGGATGTTGTTTTGTCCATTTGAGATGGTCATTAATTTCAGCGTCTATTTTTTTTACAGCATATCACCTATACATTTATTAAGTTCTTTCGAGTGTTTATTTCGAAATCTTTTTAAGTTAATTTGATTAATTTTAACTTCATTGAATGAATAAAACTTTGAAGTTCATTTGATTTTCATCAATGATCTCTTTAACATTTGGCGAAAATGTTGCAGAATGAGTGAAATTCTCATGTTCGTGGAAAAAGGATTGAGATTCAATTGACTTATAAATGACATAAAATCTGCAAGATCTGTCTGTTTCATTGAAAATTGGTCGTATTTTATCCAAATTACCTTTCCACTTCGTATTTTTAAATCGATTGTATCTTAGGGTCGTATCTCATTGATTATCTTTTGAGAGATCTTTGCTGCGTGATGATATTCATCTGTTTTAATTTGTTTACGTACAGCCGGTTGATTTCGACTAGATTTGCAATTATTTATTGCTCAGATCAAATCCGGACTTGAAAATATTTTTCTGTGCAATTCAGTTGTTTCCTTCTCATGAACTTTTTTGTTCCCATCATTCCTCGTTTTTTTCCTGTTGTTTCATCTTCACTTTCCTTTCTTTTTTCTTCGTCCTTTTATCATTCTCCAGATTTCGATGTGAATTTTGTTCGTAAAAGAATTTGTTGATCAACGACATAGAATACGAATATGAAACTCTGTCGAAGGCACCTCAATTGTAGGATTGATTTCTTTTGCATTTGATCTCCTTCTAGCACCTTAGCAACAATCTCACACTCAAGTACTCTTCTCGAATGAATTCGTCATTCGGTAACAAGTATATCGCATAGGAATGACATTGCTGACTGGCCAACGTACTCCTTCTATTTGCATTCTTTTTGCTTTCCTATGGTACTCAACTCTATTGAATTGTTTGATTATTTGATTTAGGCGGGTTAGGTTTGCGGTTCAGTTCACTAAATGCTTCACAGGTTATTTTCCACAAAAAACAGCCAATTCAATGAAATTTCATCATGAAATTTGTATTGCAGTAATCAGACAAATTGGAAATTTTAATGCACTTACATAGTAATGTAATTGTTGCTTTAAGTCAGTACTATTCTCTTGTTGGGTTTCACTGATTGTCATTCAACAGTAATGTATGATGCATTAGTGATGGCATCCCACCGACGGTCGGTCGAAAAAATCCAAAAATTTCGGTCGGAATTCCGACTGTCGGAATGGTGAAAAGTCATGTCGGTCGGATTCCAACCGACATGAAATTTTACTCGGATGCCATGACTAGTGTGCATTATTGCAGTGTCTTTCAAGATGTGTAGTATTGCCTTCTTGTAATCGAAAATACCATTTAGGGAGCTGACTGTGGCAAAACAGGGTCGATTTTTAAAGCTACCACAATATTTCTCACTTAATGTTGAGAGTGCATGTCAAGTATTGCTTCATTTGGAACGAAAATGGGGCGGTTTGGACGAGATCTTAACCAGTTTAGATGATCGACTGAAAACGTTTGAGAAACGGAGCGTAATAAGAATTGTCTTCTAGTTCAGTTTACTCAATGTTTGTATTTCAATTGATTTCGCTGATTATCTCTATTCTAATGAGAAACGGTATCGAATTCAATACAATCATCACGCTGATTCGTTTAATTTTTCCGTTTTATTGATCATCTTCCTTTCTGGTCCTATTCAAATTAATCGCTCAGTAAACCTGAATTATTCAAATGCTGTGTGTTTTGGTGAAGTTGCACTCACAATCAGTTGTAGTTAATTCGAACGAAAAGTTTCATTTTCTCGGGCACTAGAATGAGTTCCTGCAGACTGGAGTTCACTTTCCAATTTACCATCTTCTCTTGTTTTTGACATATAGTGGTTGATTGATACCTGTTGTATGGAGGATTCGGTTCGCACATGTTTAAAAATACTCATCGTAGCTGCTCTATAATCACTCATGTCATTTGAGATACAATTCCAGTGATCTGCATCTCAAATAGCTGAACTCCCCGCGTCGTCTGTGCCACAACAAGAACAAAATAATCTATTTATAGGTGGCTTTCAAGGGCCTTAGCTGACAACTGGACGTAGTCTGAGAATTTGGGCGGTTTGAGTTTAGGATCAGTTGCCATCTACGAACCTGGATGCAAAATTATTTGCAAATTTTTATTCGTCAATATCCATTTGTTGAATGTTTCCAAAATTTTAAACTTCAAGTGCAACCTGAATTAATGTCCATTCTTTTCCCATATCATTGTTTGTTAACGAATCTTGTTCAGTTGCATGCAGCCAGAACTACTTTATTGACTCAACTAATCCCTAGGCTTAATCTTCTTATAAATTGTCAGATTTTGCTTTTGAAAGTGAGCAAGTGAACCAAAAATCATAGGATATTTTGTTTAATCAGTTGCAGAGATTCACTTCGAAATCCATTTTTATTTCCAAGAATGTATGTTTGATCAGTCTTGTTCATTCTTTTATGTCCTCTCATCATTTGCATTCATTGTCGATTTTTCTCGTTGAGGTTTTCAAATTTTTCTACTCATGTACACCTTCACTCTACTTTCATTTTTGGCAGCAGCAGCAAGCGCTTATTTCTGCCGAGAGAGACATTTATAACTGGAAGCATTAAGCTTTTTCAGTGATGTTCTCTATTTGCTTCAGTCCACTGTTTTTGATTTTGTCTTCTGATTCTGTCACTAATGCAGAATGATTAGATTTGATGCTCAGAAGCTTCTTGCCAAACAATTCCTGATAACAATTTGGATATTTGAGAGTAACAAAAGGCGACCAATACAAACGTCAGTCAGTAATCGGTATTGAGATATCATACCGTTTACATTCGTCACTGATTCACCAAAACTCGCTGATGTCGGTTTCTTCGCTTTATCTTTTCCTTCAATTGCCCTTGAGTGCCTCTGTTCAGCGATTCAGACTGGTTTATGAAACTAGCAATGAATATCATGGTGATCGCCCAAGCATAGCAAATATTTAAACATGAATTAAAATATTCAGTTATATTTGTATCTTTATCAAAGTTTTAATGTCACTGATAGGATTTTTTAATGTTAGATTGTTTGAGTTTTGTGTTCGTACCGTACAAATTCAAGTGATTGATTATTTTATTGAACAAACCTCGATACACGATCAGATACCTACCTCACAGTAATGAGTGATCCTGGACAAATGTTTCGTATGTAGCATATCTGACATCCGTTAGAGAGACGATCCGATGTGAATGCACTTAAGTATGCACTTCATTTTTAATCCCATTCTAATCTGTTTACTGCTGCACTTCAAGCCTCGAAGCAATCACACAAGAATTTCATCTTTGTGGAGTGTCGATATCTGAAGAGGAGAACAAAAACAATGAGCGTATCATTTGAAATACAAAAATGTTCAACATCAACTTGAAAATCTTCATCATTGATCTTGATTACATCGAATTTTGTTTTTGAAACGTAAACTAACGTTCGATATTCCAGTTCACTCGAACGTATTTATCGTTGAATCTTAAAATATTCAAGTCATCCTGTGTATACTCAGTCAGTATACAGTGAGCAGCCTGTGTATACAATTTACAGTATGGTGGCATCAGCAGCCTCGTCATAAAAGATCCTTCATCGTGACTGATATTTTCCACAAAGATTATCAGTTTATACGTCTGATGAGGGGTAAGAAAAGCTGAAATCCATACAGATTAATAGAAGCTCGTATTGCTACAACATCCGCTCTTTGTTTTGCCGAAGGCCGTCGATGATTCGGCACTTTATCAATTCCATTGTTCGAGGTCTGCACAAAAGTTGCTCTTTCTGAATCCCTGATCTTTCCATTTTCGTCAACTTTGGATTATAGTTGTTCAGAATGCACTGCTGAGCTTATTCATGCTGTTCTACAAATCCAAATACTTTATGAACTAATTGTAAGCATTATCGTGCTCAAATTTCATTAGCTGATAACATTTTCGATTCATTTTGTGAGCCCAAATTTTATTTCAGCTCTTTTGCAGTGAATAATCCTAACTTTTCACTTGATTTACTCCATTAATGTCTACTAATGGATATGGGTGTTGTTGTTTCAAAACACCGTCACATATAATGAATCCATTAAATCTTATCAATTTCAATTGCTAAGTGCCTGTTTGATAAATTGCCCGGTGTGACATTATCGCTATGGTTTTTTAGTTTACTATCATTTCATTCATCTCATGTTTGACAACCTTTTGTATTTGATCTTCAGCAAAAAGCTTTGTTCAAATCGCAGTTGGCATTCATTCGTTTAATGCTCTTATGTGTACTATTACATCATTTTTGATGCTTCTTATTCATTGCATTATCTTCATTTTGCTCCTTCATGCCTTTAAAGTTACCACTAATAGAGATCACCATCTTTAGTTTGTATCGTTTATATGTGAGATTGTGTGCTAATTGATAAGATAGTAGCTTATTGATAACGTTTATATAAATATAGTTGATGTTGTAGCTATTCAGTTTTTGAAAAAATATTGCAGTGAATGCAATATTGTCACACTGATTGTGAGCGAAACAGCACACTTTCATCTATGTGTGACAGTTCGTTCAGAGAAATAACGCTCGTTTCCCATTCTTTTTATCATCTTCCTGCCCAAAATTTCCTCACATAGTTGAACACCAATTCTGTGTCTGCTTCATTTCACATACTATCAGCAGTGTGGACGTCGATTTTTCTCTAAAAATTTGATTGAAATTTCATCAGTATATTTATGAATGTGCAATGATTAATGAATCTGAATCAAGCAATAATTTAAAAGTAGAAGTTCCGGATCCGTAACAGAAGTGGAATCGGATGAAAGGTAAAGGTTGATTGCATCCTCATCTGTTTCGAACACTTTTCAACGAAAACAAAAAATTCCTTTGCATCACATGCTACTGATGAATTTTTTGAGCATGCAGGCGGCTTGATTTTCGGTCAAAAAAGGCCATGGAAATGAGTGAAAAAAAAAGAGAAACAATGGATAATAAATTTCTTTATGTAATCATGAACAAAATTCTCTTCGCATTCTTCTTCAATTCATTATCAAATTAGTTGTCAACTATCGATATGTCTTCACATTCAGTTCTCTCTTTTCATCTTTCAGTCGTGATCAAGAATTAAACCAACTGCAATCAGCGTCTTTGTTTTATTCGCATTCCTTCTCAAACGATTTCCGTTGAACGCTTTGCATTTTGATTATTGCTTTAACGGGTCCAATTATTGTCTTTCTATTGCTCCATTGAAATTCCATTCGATTTCCTTTTGTAGAAATTTCATCTTTCATTATTCAAATGAACAATTGATGTTGAATTATACTGATTGTGAGAATTATGTGTCAGCCCAGACTTCTATTAGCGATTCCGCCCTCTTGCATAATGGGCCGGAATGTACGTTCCGGTCCATTATGTTCGCATCGAATGTTGAACATTTTCCGCAACAAAGTCGATAAATAACCGTACAGAAAGTATGACTTGTTGAATAGTGATGGCTTTAGACAATGTGTAATGTTGTATTCTCAAGAAGTGGTCTTTGTTGAGGAAGTGGATTCGGTTTATTGCGTGTTTAGAGGTTCACTGGCTTCAGTTATTATGCATTCATTGGCTGATCAGCTCTATTTCTTACAGACAGCCACAATTTCATATTCTCAGTATCTATAAGTACTTCAGTATGGGGAATTAGATTCTGCGATAACGCCTCGAAGATGAACACGTTGAAGATTAGCGTTGTAAATTGAATGAGAGCATCACTTCAATCACTGATACAAGAAGTATGTTAAGCCAAAAATTCATTAATCTTTATTAACACATAAACGACAAATAAAATCGTTTGTAGCTTCACTATCAGCTATTGGAATTAATGTGATCGGTGCAGTTTTTTGATTTTACCTTACTAACTGTTTCTAATATCACACCACCTAATACGAATGCAGTCATCTTTGATCATCAAATGACTGTCAATACAAGATGATTGATGGGCTACTATTGTAGGATTGTTAGACATTGCCATCAGTATAGAACTTGAAAGTTTGATCGCAAAATCTGGCACCAATTTAAGCATGTTTTGTGAGGTAGATTGGATGTCGAACAAGAACTGCATTTTGCTACTTATTTCGTTTTTGTATTTAAGAACAAAAATGATTAGGATGAAAGGTAAAGAGTGGCATGGATGCAGTGTGTGAGAACGATTCTTTTAAAATGACGGCAAGTGAACATAGTCAATTGAAGGTAATATTGATGATCGAATGTATTCTTCTAGTGAATGAGAATTTGCATAGGTTAGATTTGTTAGAAATTTGAATAATGAGAATGAGTAGCAATTTTGTTGAGATTGTTTGAAAATAAACATGCTGATGTAAGTATTGTTGGAGGTAGATTGAATAAAAGAAATTTGAATAATGAACGATCCGAAGCGTACGGATTAATATAATCTTGAATAGGAAACGAAAGGAGGTGTTTATATATGGTTTTGTTTTGATTGTGTGCATTTGGTGGTTGTCAGTGAAATGGATTCGTGTTTTGCGGACCTGTTTCTGTTGGAGGTGGTTGATTGGAAGTGTGATTTGTTGATATATGATCTCTTAATTTGTTCCACTCTTTTCTCGACAACCGTATTAATTTCAAAATTAACTCATTGATGACTCGAGTCGTTTTCGGCGGATGTCTGCAGCTGATTGTAAGCAAACTCATCATTTCCGGATGCCTCCGTTTCACATTTGTGTCGAATTTTCCGCAAACGAATCGTCCTAGCAACTTGTTACTAAATTCGAAATTATCTTCGAGGTTGTATCTCGATGTTGAGCTTTGCTATTTTGATTTCATAATTTATTCTGTTGTCCACTGAAAGATTCGCTTAGTGAGATATTCAAAACAAAATCAATCAAAGAGATAATAATTCAATCAAAAATAAAATTCCATCGAAGAATTCAGTTTGATGAAAATAGTCGAGGAAGAAGTTTCCCCATACTGCTAACAGCACCAGTTCAATGCTGAATTGGTCTGAAAGTTTTACAGATTGCATGTTGGCAGCACTATCACAAGTTTCATTGATATATACAGTGTTGAAAAATAGTTTCATTGCTTAAATTCGTTGACGGTTATAAGTGTATGGGTTTTCAGTTTCGTCGAGTGACTGTTTTCAAGGATCCGAGCCATTTATTTGTGGTTCTGTATTGATATGAGTCAGTTGATATTTCTTGAATGCCGTTATATTTAGGTATGAACTATGCACTCTAGTTTACGTCCACAAAATTCCATCATTTTTTTCCAGTCGTATCTTCAGCTTATCTGAAGGCGTCGATTATCAACTTAGACGTGACACTATCCTTTTTAATTTTGTGTTTCGCATCTATAAACCAATTATCAGTTGTGCATCTCCTCCAATCCCCATGTAACTGAATGTTGTAACGCCATATAAACACAGAGCTTTTATTTTAACCGAGGGAATATTTTTGATAATCTGATGAATAGATATCACAGTACCTCACTTAATATCTGGTGCTTTTTAAACATCGATTATCGCCCATGATGATGATGATAATGACCTTAATGAATTCATTGCTCTGTGCATAAAATACGACTGCTAACAATAAAAAAGTATTCAAGAATAACATGTGGTGAGTATTATTTCAAATAACATTTCTGTAAGTGAGCAGTTTTTTCAATTTGTCGTTGATTAATGAGCATTTGCAGTATGAAGCATTCAGTCGTTTGGTTTTGATTATTTACAGTTACATTCCTAACAAAATCATCGAAAACCGGTATACGCTAAAATGATTGTCCAAAGGCTAATTGATGATAATTTAACACTGAATGTTGCATTAATTGAGATAAGCAGATGGTACGAAGTTCAGTCGTTGAAAGCACATGTTAGCCAGTGAACGAAATTATTCGGAAGCAGTGATGGATGAAATTTGATGCGAATTAAAAGAATGGGAATTTATAATTGGGCAGAAATCAATTATGAACGATTGAATTTGTTCAACAGTTGATTAATTCGTTTGCGTGAGACATAAGAAGACTTCGATAGAATGAATCGTGAACAAAGAATACTGTGAGAATCTATGGAGTGTATGTGTTTTTGTGTCAAGAGGACATGAAAATGCGCATTATCCATTGTGTGCATTCACAAGTTTACGTTTAATGGATTGTTCATAATGGCTTTCGATGTTCCCAACGAATCGGAAATCATCACTCACCAGTGATCTTTTCACTTCATATCAATGAATCTTATCACTCAGTATCGCTACATCAACTCAAACCATAAATGAATAGTTTGTCAGTGATTGGTCAGTCAGTACGAACTCTAAAAGTTTGAATGTAATGCTAAGTTTTTGTGTGATGCCCAAATGTAATCACTGATATTCTTGGGCCATTGATCAGTCATATGATTTGGTTGAGTTAATTCGTTGTTTTTAATCGTTGCTCTTCATTCTAATTGGATCACAAACAAGTACAGTGTAAAGTAACGGCCAACAATTAACATCAGTTTGATTATGTTATAAGTGTGTGTTTTCGTATGTACATGCCGTCGAGTAAATTATAGGCTGACTATTTCACAATTTCTTTACATAGATTGTTTATTGAGTCATCTTATCCCATAGGATTAATATTGCATAAGTACATGAGATAATGATACTGAATTATTCAAGCAATTCATTTCACATGCTTCATTTGTTGAAACAGATCTCTGGTCGAGTCATGCTTTTCCCAATTTTATGCGTTTAAGTTGTGCTGAAGTGTGAGAATTTGTTCTGTTTGTTTACCTTTTCTTTCGACAATTCTAATTGTTTCTATGTGATCCTTTCCGACGAGCTCTCATGCAAATGTTCCATAACGTTTATTTATTTCCTCATCTGCTCACATTCGTATTCTTTCAGCACACACTGAGATCAATTCTAAGAGCAAGGTTTCACTGGTGTATTCATAGTGAATGGCAGATTTGATGACTAAAAGTGCAGAAAACGCAATGGAAAATACTCATTTGAGCAGCCATAATGATGAGAATATGTACGGCAATAGCAGCGATGATGTGCTATGTGATAAGGATGAACATCACTTCAAAGATGACACAACCTCATCGATCCAATACCAGAGTTCACCATCAAATCATAGCACTTCGTCATCGCCTTTTTTCTCATTTCCGTTCTTGAAACGGCGACAAAGTTATACGATTAATCCACCGGATGATACGTACAACGTCACTTACCTTGGAAATGTTCTTACGGTCATGGCTAAAGGTTTCTTTTCAGTTGTTTTTACGTTTTTCATATTTTGTTCCTTTTATCATTCATATGTATTGTGTAAGTTGTTTTGAAAGTATTCTTCATGTATCACCACATTGAAAAGTGCAAAAAGTTGTGTTGAAAGTCAAAAAATCTCGATTCTTTCTCATTATCAATACAATTCACTCTCGTTCATTTCAATTTAACTTAAGCAATGCCAAGCGGTGAATGACGTAAAATAATTCAGTTTATTTGATGGAATAAGTGTGATATCTATCGAATATGATATCCTGTTTTCAACGTTAATCAGCGTTATCATGTTTCTAGGTGAGGGTTGCGTGGAAAAACCTTTGAATTTGATTTGGAAGACATATTGCGAGCGAAAAAAGACAAATATTCATATGAAATTGTCAGTGACACGTTCTGGATTGAAGGTTATCATTAAACTCAGTTCTGCTTCCGATTAATTCGCTGTTTAATTGGGCGTTGTTTCGTTTGCTCTGAGATGTTTTGAATGGTTACATTTATTATAGCTTATAACAACTTTGTGGTTAAAAATTTTACAGTTCATTGCAATCTGTTGAATGACTTTGATTACTTTTTCGTAAGACATTTTGCACCTTATGGGTTCATTGTCTCTCTCATTACATTCACATTTAATTCCAAAAATTTTCGTCTGTTCATTCAACGAAAGTCTTCGAGTGCAAATTTTGATGCATTGAAATTATTGACTTTGGTTTTGTGTTTCTGGTTTCAGCTGTGAGATTGGTGAACTTTTTTTTTGAATTTCCGACACAAATTCATTTCTCCTTCTGTTTAGGCAGAGACGAAACAGCAAGGACTGACTGAATATTGGGCGCATCGGATAACGTTTTGCTTAGCACCACCCGACTATCCTCGTTTGTTCTGCTGGGTTTATAAGCATGAAGGAAAACGGATGAAACCTGAATTAAGGTAATTTTATCATTATTTATTCACTTCGTTGCAACTTTATGAGGGTGCATTAACTTATCCATTGGATTTCCGCTTTTCATGAGTCAACCACACTATACATAGAATAAACGGCGAAACTTTTCTTGTAAATCAAAAGGCAGTTTAAAGTTTTGCATGTTGTATTCGTCTCATGAACAGAATTCAAAAGATATTCAACATTGCGCATTTCCACTCATCGATATTTCTGTTTATGTTTTCACATCAAAGTTTAGCAGCAATAGTACAAGTACGTTCATGTGCATTTGTACTGAGTAGTTGTTATGTGGTAATTTCATTTTACGATTTTTTTGTCACACTTTTGTACTAATATTCGATTAGTTGTTATGTGATAATTCGACGATGCATATTTATAGATGTCACGCAGTTTTGTGTAAAAAAACTTCTGAACCAAATGCAATCACGTTGAAACTGCACGAATTTCTTCAAGCTGCACTTCAGGTAATGTATTCAATTCAGTGCACTGTGATTTTTGTTTTGAATAGTTCGTTCCATTTCTCTCTTATTTCAACTTAGGTATGCGAGCGAAACAAAATTTATGCAGTGCAGACATGGCTTTGATTTTCTTCTCGCATTCTGTATCTCGTTCTATCAAATGGCCATTCCAAAAATGAATGATATAATTTTTGCGTTTAAAATCTTCTGGAATATGCAATCTCAGTTTTGAAGTGATTCATTGTAAGGAATATTCTGCGTTCAGGAGTATCGACGTGAGAAACTCTCTATGCAAAACGCGCGATTGAATGCGACCGTCATTGGTAAAGCTGGAACATGTCCGAAAAGGTATTTTAGTTTGTCAATTCTCAGAACACTCCAATCCGACGGCCGATCCTAGCACACATCTGATGACACTTGAAATCGTTTTATTATGCGATGAGAGACCGTCTCCGAATTTTTGAGAGGAAATAATTTTACGAAAATGTTTGTTTTATTCAGTATCCAAAGTAATGTTTCGAATTTTCGTAGGGTAACACGGATTCATTGATTAACAGCATAGTGAATCGTATTTGTGCTGAGTAATTGAATTGAGTGATTCAGAAAACTGTTGCTGCAAACTGGTACGATGAATTTCTGTCCTCCTGTGAGCCGCTCAAAAAGTACGCCGAGATTGGTTTCAATTGACGAAGAAGAAGAAGCACCCCAAACACATCAGGTGAAATCGTTGTTGTCGTTGGATTTTCTTTTTTTTTTCAAATTCCAGTTCTTAACCAATCGAACAATACAAATGTAAGCTAAAACTGGTGCGATCTGCTCAACTTTTCATTTGGATGAGGAATTCCCCTATATTTCGAAACGTAACATCTGTCACACCTTTCACTATTTTATCGAGATTTATTGCTACGTTTTCAATCGTTTCGCATGTGAGCATATGAAGTAAAGGAATCAATCACCGAATGCAGTCGCATATTATTTTTAACGATGAAAATTCTGCATCATCTTCAGTTTTGCTCTTTTTCTGCCAGTCTGCGTTTTGTTATCAATAATCAAATGTTATTTCTGTTTGGAAGGATTTTGAAATTCTTTCCACATCATAAAGTTTCGTTTTTCTAATTGGTCGATTATCTATCGGTTCAAATTCCTTTGTCGTAAATAGAAATAGACTCTGGTTTGATCTATCATATACATATATTTTTGTTTGTTTGTGCACACATAGATTCATGCTGGAGATAAGTGAATGTATGCGAGTGACCCTGATTGAGTGAGGGGTAACGCAAGCAAATCGCGTCTCATCATTAATCTACAGTAATCCAAATTAATCGAGTGAAACGCAGTGTGATGAACAATTACATGCATCGTAATATATACATGACGCCTGCATAAACATTCATCGAAATGATACGTGCAGTGTGCGAAATGAATGCGAAATGATTCTGATAAAGGGTGGCACGTTAATGATGTGGTTAATTGAGTCAATAGGCAGGACATAGGGGGAATGTGAATTTGCCTTCTGTGGAGAAAATAAATGAAATTTTCTTCGAAAAAAATCTTTCCGAAAGAATTTCATCGCCATGTCTCAAGCATTTGAATATTGAACGACCCATTCATCTGAATCTTTCGGAACAAACTTTTCTGTTTGTTCAGCACTTCTATGTCGACTGTTTGCATAAACGAATGTATAACACGTTGTATATTCAGGAGGACGATCTGTTTGACTTGGATTCACTCTGTTATCATGAATCGCCATCAGTGGATGATGAATGCGCATCTGTGAGCGCTACAAGTTCATCGTCTTCCTCGAGTCCATTCTTCAGGCAAACCTCACTGATCGATCATGGTAAGGCTCATAAACATTTCTGCGGGCATCATATTTGTCATTTTAATAGAGTCATCTTCTTCAGATTCATTCGTGAACAATTAAAGTAGCGAAATTTAATGAAATACATGGAGTTAAGATATTTTACCATTTTTTAAAATATCAGTGGTGTTGTTCAAGGAGAAATTTTTCATGGTCAAGTAACACTTTTCACTGTCGTTGAACTTTTCAATGAACTTTTAATGTGGTACGATTTCATACTCAAAACGAATGTGAGCAGCAAACTGTCTTGAGTGAATCTAATTACGCGTGAAAAATACCGGTTTTATGTTCATTTTGGTTGCGCTTAGATGAATCGTGCAAGGACTGCTTCATTACTGAAGAGAAAAGTAATGCATTATTCATGCAAGTGAATTGAGAAACAAAATGCTGGATGAATCGACTGAATGAATGCACAAATGATTTAAGGTATAAGTGAAAATGATCAGCATTCGGAGATCAGTGACTGCACGACGCGTTTAAGTTCATCGTTGTCGCTTGAGAAAGGGATGAGCGTTTGTTCGAATGATGATGTCGATAATGAGGTGAATGAACAAGCGTCTGGTGCTCTGAACGGTTCACTGGGTACGGGTATTGGATGGAATCCATTTAGAAGAGCGTCTGCTATGGCCAGTATTGGCTTAAGAAGACAGCACTCAATAAATGCCAAAGAGCCTGATACGGTTAGTGATGAATCTGGTTATCAGGATGGAACAATCAGTCATTCGGATGACGAAGGCATTCTGGCTGAACAAGATGAAGGCGACTTTGCCGAAGATGAGTATGACATTCAGGTTACTGCTCTTTGAATATTACGTTTCCAGATGTGATTCTGATGATGTTCTATAGATATATTGTTTTATATACATATACATATGTAGATTCAGTTCTAATTTATTCATCTTCAAACTATACGTAATCAGTTCATGAATTTTCGAATGTGCTTAAGTGTTTGACAGTCAGGTGGAAGGGATGATGGCATTCACTTTATCCATTGATTTGACGATCACTGCGAAGTCATTAATGACGAATTTTAAATCTCTTGTTGCAATCCATTCCACCTAATCACAAAATTATTCACTTCAATATTTGAAATCATATCAGCGGACTGCTATAGCCATATAGATCGAATTACTCTCCACTTGAAATTAGCTTTTCCCTCTGGAATCTATTGAACTGTTTGTTTTAGTTGCACTGAAATGTAATAGCACAGTAGAGGAGAAAAATGTTTGCTGTTGTAATGACTGTGTATTTAATATTGTCTATAACTCACCTATTGTTATTTATTGTTACGACTAATATCTGCCATTTATTTTTGCTTCTCGAAGCAGACAGTTTTATTATTGTTTAGTTGATGTATGAGTGAACCATATCAAATGACACTTGATTTTGATTCGGAGAGAAATTTAGACGTAAATTTTATTGACGATTTTCATTACTCTGACTGTATAATAATTTATATCTGAAATATTGAACTTCAAATTTTCGGTCGTTTATCATCAGCGAATCGAACGAAATTTTTGAGTGTTTTAAAAATATTTCGTCATTAATATATATTCCTCAGTAGTTCATCATTTAGGCAAAACATTGAATGGGAATGATGCAGATAACTGCTAATAATGATATCATCATCATCCAATATATGCGTGTACAACGGCTGTCACTTATTATTGAGATATATTGTTTTCCATGAATAGACATAGGCGACGAACAAGGTTTCCATCTTTCAATCACTTCATGTGCCCCATTTGCTTGTATTTTGCATTAATCTGATGTTCGTCTCAATATTTGAGAATTATGCATCGAATTGTGTGCTTTGTTAGTGATTAGAATTTATGCAGTAGTGTGTGTATGTTCATCTCGAATTATCCTTTGTGCATTGAAAAACAATAAATTTTTTCAATATTTTTATCTGTGCCATACATCTATCCGTCGTATTTGCTTTTGCTTTTTCGCAATTTATCTGGATGGTTCCTTATCGCAGAAAGATTTTCTTTTTGTTTGCTTCATTTTCATTGTAATATTTATTTGCATTTTGTATGGTTTTGTTGTATTATCACGTAATATTATCGCATTGTTCGTGTTGTGATTGTCGACAAATTCATTAAAATTGTGAAAGATTCAATTACTAATGTTGTTACTAAAGTTCAATTACTTCTTTGTTCAATTTCATTAATTTTATCAACTTTTTGTTGATCAATTACTCTGAAGTTGCACTGATAATGCAGTCAATATTTGTTGCTGAACAAGTGCGAATGTAGTATACGAATTTATTGTGCTCATCATTGCTTTCTTGATTTGCATTTAAGTTTTTTGTTTTTTCCATAATAATGCTTTCATTCGGCAATTTTGTTCGTTCTAATAATGTATCGTTTAAACGATTAATATTGTGTCCACGCTTCGCTACATAGCCCATTATCACGTTTAAGCAATTATTCTACAGTTCGTTCTGTCCAATGTGCTTTATCTCTTTGTGCTAGTTTCATATGCAGTTAGATGGCATTTGCAAAGGTCGGCTATATAGGTATTTTCGTTGAAAAAGTGGTGTGTGCATAAACAGAACGTGAGAAATGCACTCATCGTGGATCGAATCGAATCATCACCAATCAAGAGTGAAGTAATTGATCGTGTTTGCAGTAAAATTTTTGTGGCAACTTCGAAAGTTCATGTTCAGCAGAAAATCCCATAGAACCTTCAAAACTGACTCTGTCGTTCATTTTCTCACGAATTTTCCTCCCAATAAGCGAACATTGTAATTGAATTGTTCGCATCGGATGGATTATACTTACTGCAATCGAAAGAAAATCCATCCAAAAACGTTATGATGATTAAACGTTATGATTAAATACGAACGTTATGATTATACTTACTGCAAAAACGTTATGTTATGATTAAATAAGCGGCGTATGAAAGGTAGATGAAGATGGTTACGGTGCTCGAAGTACGGCACTGATGCAATTATTTCTGGCAGTCTGTTTGCGTGAATGAAAAAATTTTTGAAGTTTTCGGGGCTGCTTTCTCGAATACATCTATTGAAATTGAGATGTGGGGTTTGAAGCCTATAAGAAATGAACCGTCGAAATCGAGCGAGCTGTTTGCTAGGTTCGCGCTGCTATTAGGCATAGAACTTCAAAATATACTTATCGCTTTCAACTAATGCAGTTCATTATTGTTTTAGAATTAAGCATGTTAACACATAATCGCTGTGTAATCGATCGCCGTGACTTCAGTTGCTGTACAATTCATGACAATTCTATTCATCTTCTTAGAATAACGAATGAATGTACTGTTATGAAAGCACACAAATGTCGAAAAAAATTTGTGTTCAAAGATGTTGCGTAGAGGTGGAATTATTGTCTAGAAAGGAGTTCCGTATACCAATCATGTTCACTAGAATGAAGAGGTTCCACGGACTTAGGTTTGTTTCTATGCTGCGGGGACAAAAGCCCTGGCCTCGCGTTGGCAACGTTGTGTGGAGTGTTGGCAACGTTTTTATTTTGAATAAAAATGTTGATTTTAAATTGAGTTATAAAACTGTAAAATTTTGGGTCTAACTACCCGAGAACTTTTTGCCATACCTAATATATGACGGACTGATTCATTATTGATGACACTTAAGGTTGCAAGACTGAGATTCAAGAGTTTTGACGAATCAGCTCACAGTCATTTAGTGAGATTTGGTTTGTGTGAGAATCAAGTGACTGCTCTACAGTACACACTCCTCTATTGGATCATTTAATTTGTAGCCACAGAACTTTACTATTCATCCAGTAAAGTTTCCGTCGTTGCATTCACTGCAAAACAGGAACTTGACATATTAATGAACACAATTTGATGATAATTGCAAAGTTGGTTGTTCTCATTGGCGATCGGGAACAGTTTGTACGTTTTGATGAGATACATAAGGCATTCAAAAGTGGATGGAATGCTTACATGAGTGATGTTTAACTTACTTAAAAATGTGAATTCATCAACAAATTTACGCATCATTTATGTGCGTTTTGGTTTCCTTCATTTTGAATGTTGGGGAACAAAACTGCAGAAAATTTCATCTATCAGAAATGTTGCATATAACACAATCTTTCATCATCACTGTAGATGCTTGAAGCGTTGGAGCACTGTTTCATCCAATCAATGGTTGTAAAGAATTTGAAAAGGCGAAAAAATCGCAAAATGAACACTGCCTCAAAAGCGTTCAAATGATTTACAGTGGTATACACGGAACATAATTGCTCCTTCATAGATGTGAACGTTCTCGTGCTTCGTTCTATCTGAATTGAATCGATCCATCGATATCTGCCATCATCTACTCTTTTCATCTAGAGATGTCTTTTCTTCTCAAGAAATTCAACAGATTGAAAAAAAATTGTGATCTTCTCACTTGAATAGGTCAGATGATCATAAATTCACCAAGTCGAAATATGCTGAAGTATGAACAGCATGAAACGATACTGAATTTTACTTATCACGAAACCAACAGTTCAGTCTCGTTTTTTTGAGTTGCATTAAAGTGACAATTTTTGTCGCAACCACTTTTTTGTTGAATTGTATGGATGTGTTCAAATCACTAATCGATTATTTTTTCTTGTTTTTCCACATTTCTTCCACTTCTACATAATATCATGAATCGACAAAAATCGCATCGAACAAAGGATAAACTCATCGAAATGAAACAAAACGAACCATTCGAAAAAAGAGAACTCAATGAAATTAAATTATTATCAAATATCAATCATTCTACAGTCGTATTTATATTACAAATGCAATGAAAATGCTGCGAATGAAAAAGACGATCAATCTGTTGCTATTTTGTAAGGATACAATCATTTACGTCTTTTGTGTAGCACAAAAAATGTAGAAAGGAAACAATTACCAATAGTGTTACTCTTGATTGCTGAACATCGAGAAACGACGCAAAGATCCTTACACATAACACGATCTTCCCAACTGCTCCCCACCTTATGAATAGAATAGATTGGTGAAGGACAAAATGAGGTGAATGAGAACTTTTTTTAATGAACAGGACAGATCTTATAGTCATAGAAACTGGAAGTTTTCAGGAATTGTTAGAATTACGTGAACTTGTACGCTATTCAGTGATGGATGAACTTTTAAAACCTTATGAAAGTGACAATGTTTTTGTACCTTCTAAACAACAATAATAACAACAACAACAAATTGATAAACATCACAAGGATTGTAAAAAATATGTATAAATATATTCAATCCGCAAACATTCGTTTGGCCTTTTGCTTTGCTATTTTAGATGAATAGCAATAATGAATGAAACAAATGTACTGAAGTACTGAAGCGAATGAAGAACATAAAATATAAATTAAACGCGAACAAAAAAGGAGAAGACAAGAAAATTCGTCGAAAGAGATTGAACTGAGAATTTGGAGTGCTGAATACAATAGTGGACATGCAACTGCTATGTGCTTCATGCTATCACTTCAAGACACTCTTAAGTCGGGCAGGCAGGCACCATAGCATTGACAACAACAACACGAAAGTACTCCGAATGAATTAGTGAGCAAACTGATTGGTATAAGTTAGTGACGGATTGACGTTCTTTTGAACGGAACTTTTGTGAACAATTATTTGTGACATTGGATATTGTTCCGAGGTTATATTATTTGTTGATTGCTTTCGTTTGGGTTAGTTGTTAGTGAAATATGGATTATTACTTGACTCAAACGTTACTGATTAATTTGACGCAAATCGATCTGATCGGGACTTGACGCTTGCAAGCGATCATCACAATGAGACAGTAATCATCAGTTTTCTTTAAATCACATCTGCACCTAGGTTACAAAAGAGAGATTTAAGATATTACAAAACACATTAAACAAACGTCTTTGAAGACGTAATAATTATGGCGTAAATTCGGATGAATTTGCACGGATACAAAAGTTCCGGAAAGTATTTGTCACTATTGCACTCGTCATTTTGTCACCATTGAACAATCACAAGCTATTGGTTGAGCTAAAAAAAATGAAACTTTTCAAGCGAATTCATCCGATATAAATATGAAAATGCATTTTCATACGGTGGACAATACAACGTTTATGGAACGTTAAAAAAAATGATGCGTAAACAACAATATGACAAACAAGTGTTATAGCATTAATGACGTTAATAATGCTTACAATCGTATTGGAACAAGAATAACGCACACAATAAAAATGTTATTGTTCATCGAAACGATTAGAGAATAATATTGTTTCGCTTCACCTTACATATACTGCTTGGCGATAGCGGGAGATCGATTATCGTTCAGCTGGAGATACTGATCGAAATCACGAGGATTCAAGTCCTGAGCAGTTAAATCCTGAAATACAATTGGTTTGGTTCATTCTTGAAACAGTGCTGATTAATTCCTTTCACTGAGTTCAGTCGCAAGCATGATAACCTATATTCATACTTGATGTTTTTGTGAGAATTCAGGAAAAATTCAATAAATGAAAATTTCCCCATGTTTCAAGCCTCTTCGATTGTTGCGACAATTGAGGAATGCAATCAGACATAAAAAAGATTAGTGTGCACGAAGCATCTTCAGCGTAGAAATGCACATTATTCGATCGCAAACACAAACGAAAAACATACTCGAACAAGATTCGGATCAATATGATGCGCTCCCTGCATTGGTGTCATTCCCATTTGAACGGATGACATATAATCAACTTCCATCGTATTATCAACAGCCGAATCGTTCGATATATTTCGCTGTAATCTATTCAAGTATCTTAACACGTTTTGAGCGACTATTATAAAACGAAAACGCATGGCAACTTCAATTCCGACAATAACCTCAACAAAACATCTTAATTGATGCTGAATTTTTGTGTGCCACCAAAAACTGATGATGAATAAGCAGAATTTGTACTGAACGCATAGCAATTCAGAATGACGAATTGCGAAACTCACGTTGTGGGCATAATAGTTGGTCGGCATCACTGGAGGACGTCCTTGCTGAGTTTGACTACAGTAATTCGAATACGCCTGAAAATATTTCGTACAACCGTGAAATATTGATAACTCTATCGTCAAGCCAACAATGCATGTGATGTAATGGAAGTGTTCTCCAGCAGTCAATGAAAATGATCACCTGAGGCATTTGAGAGCTTTGCATTGGCGAGACAGGTGCTGGGTATTGCTGAGTGCTTTGCCATTGTGGATCGATTAAACCCTTTAATCAACGCAAGATTTATTCAAATTGGTTACAAGGCGATGTCCTCCCTCATAATAACAAAATACACGTTGACAATAAAAGTGATGCTGATGTTAAGAAGTTGAACGAACTTCGACACTCTAATTGGCACTGCCTGATTGTGAGTGGAAAATAAATGCAAAACGCATCACCTCACAAAAATAAACTAACGATAAGACAATCTCATCAGTGAAATTAGTCCCCATCATTGGATATTCACTAAAGAAACATATGATTCATTGAATAAGTAAATAAATGAGTTCCTACAGAAGTGGATGCGATAATTTGCTCATATAAACCAAATACGGTTGATCGTTTGAGGTTATGCTTAATATGAAGAGAAGTTAAACTGATTGCTATGCTTAACTCTACGTATACAACCAAAACAAATTGTTTAGGTTATGCAAATATTTACTCTTCTAATATTTATTGGTGAACACCAGTATGACAATAATGAAGTTGAATGTCATCAAATAAACAAAACCAATCAGTGCGCTCTCCAAAACCGGAAGCACTATACGAGTAGTGAAGTGCGATGTAACTAGGATAATGAAGAAACAAAAAATATTCCAGACAAATTTACTTCTCTGCAAAGCTGTTGCTGTCTTTGTTGCATATCACGTCGTTCCATTTGTAACTGTTGTACCAAAGAAGACGAACAATCCTTGAAAAATCTCATTTATATCCATTTATAATTCAACATATCCATATCAACTGACTATGCAAAGTGCAAATGAACAAGCGAAATTTGTTCACTCATTAGATGGGAACAGAATCAGTTTTCAAGAGTCATAAATTTTTACTGATCAGTAATACTCATCTACTCACGCAACATAGTAATAAGCACTAACACACCGATCAGATGATTATTGAAACAGAAATGAGAATCGTGATCTTTCAAATGAATCTGTCAGTTTGTTTCACTCAAATCCACTCACTCACTGTCTGTCTTGTTCGCTTGGCACAACAATTCCAAATAGTCGGTGATTTCTGGCCAAGAAAATTATTTGATCTTAATTAAAGGACAGAAGTAAGTATGGTGATTTTACTTGTGATGAATCATAGGGATTTGCTCTGGATTGATCAACATTCTCTTGCCTACCACAGGCGTGCCTCTGTCGGATTCGCTCCTCTTGTAAATGGCGTGCTTAAATTAAAATATAACACTTCTGGTATGTGGCAATGGAGTAATGTCCGAAAAATCACCATTGAAATCAACAGTCTAATGAACGGTCGATTCATTTGTTACTGTTCGAAAATTTCCTTCAGAAAGTACTCTACGATAAACTGATAATAGTAACCAATATGATGTGTCATTATTATAATACTTATTCAAAATGAGAATGCAATAAATGAATTGCGTTCTCATCAAAAACATCACGAATGATGAAATTTTGATCGAAATAAAAAGATCAATTCTTTGACAGCTCACCATCAAATAGCATTAAGAGATTGTCACAAAGTGAAATTTGAAATCACTCACTCCCACCAAAGATATCAAATAAAGTGCAACATTTCTTGAACTCATCGCTGTTTATGAGGAGATATATTATCCTTAGAATGACTGAATGACTCTAATTTGTTTAAAAGATCTGAGCGTACTGAAATTTGACGCTCACAAATGTGCTTGCACAAGAGTTGCTACGTTTACATTTCGTTCAAGCGTAATCATTAAACAACACTGTGCAATGCCACCGTTTCCGGCTTTGACTGAACACATAACGAAACTGAAATGCGAGATGAGATGAACTTTGATAGTGCTGATCGGGATTAGCACAATAACTCTTGATCGCATTTCCCTTCACAACTTTCAGTACATTTATCTTGCAATTACACAGGTCAGGGAGCCTCTATTGTATCCAAAATCTCTCGATGAGCATCCAAATAGTTGATTTTACAATTGAGTAGTTTGCATAGACCAGAGCACTTACGTATTCTTGGATCATACCATGTTGTTGTTTGATTTATATGATCTATAAAATATGGATCTCCATTTTGATCGTAATTTTTCATCCATCCTTCCGGTAACGGTCCAAGACCGTCGTCTAGATCCTGAAATCAAAAGGACTGAAATGGATAACAACGCCATCGTGACAAGAAACTTTTGTTTTCTTACAACGTATATTCGAAAAATTCCGTTGAAGTATCCGGATGAGGAAATTATTATTGAATATAAAACGAAATGAATCGACAAACATTCGGTTGCAAAGAATGTCCCACAGGTTGCTGTTGAATCTGCTGAGGTTGAGGCTGATTTTGTGGATTTTGCATAATCGTTGGATCATTCATCGCTAATGCCAGCGGATCCAGTGACTGACTCTTGGCACGTGGATCACTCCAATAGGTCATCTTTGAGTCGTGGCTATAACTATCTTCCCAAGTCACGGTTTCTGCACAACGGCATACAGATATACCATTAATCCTTGCAACAACCAAACAGTTCAACTGACTATTTTACATGACTGATAAGCAGATATAAGCCGAATCATAGTCTGGCTTAGGCCCGATAACACCAGTGACATTGGAATTGAGTTTTGTCTTCAATCAGAAAACAATCCGCACTCATTTATATAACATCAATATGCATTGATAAAAGATTCCTTGAGAGGATCAAATTGTTTGCGCTGTGATGAATGTGGATCAAGTGATTGCCTTCTTGCTTGCATCAAAAATTTTCCATCATTGATGAATGGAGGTCTTTGCTAGTTGAACTTTTTTGTTATAATTCCAGTCGTAAATTTGGAATGGTTTCAGTGGATTCAAAACAGGGCGATGCTCAGCTTGCTGATCTCCTTCAAACTCTATAAATTAATCAAGAAGTTTGTGGACCCCTTGAAATTTATATTCCGTGCAATTTTCTTCGTCACTATTTGCGTTCTAGTACGACAGAACCCCTTGAAGTTTTGTTCTAATCGAAAATGAACGAACGTTCTTTCTAAACAGCGACTAACTGTGTACGACTTTTCATCGTTGTTTTAGTCAATATGAAGAAACTAAAAACTGTTGTGATTTTAAAATGTGACCGAATCATAGATTGATAGAGAATGAAACATAGAAACAGCTGACGCTTTTCCAGAGGGAATCGATGGATCAGTTGGAAAATAGTGGAGAGTGACGTTTGTACGATGATGACTGGGCTTTGAAGTCAACACCTACACGGTTCGTTCACTTCACAGAGAACTTAGTACAGCTTAATGATTTGTGTTAAAGTGCTAAGGTTTACTTCCCTTTTTTTAAATTCAACTTTTTTTTGAATGTCCACAGGAAAATAAACGCTTCAGAAATGATTTGGGTGTGTCAGATGAAGCCTATAAATGCTTATTGCATGAAACGGTCAACAAGAGCCTCTGCAGTTGCCAAACAAATGAAATTATCTTTCAATGAGTTTTCGAACCTCCATATTATATTTTGCCGAATGTCAAGTTGAATTCGAAGACAATCAGATGAAGTAATAGAGGAATGTTTCTTTCAATTTTTACACGGTCACACTCATTTTCAGTAACAATGGATTAGTTTTCTCATAATTGACTTCTCAACCACGAGCGATTATACACATTACAACGTTCATTCTTTATGCAGATGTTGATGAGAATCAAGAAAACAAAACTGCGCGTTCTCACAAAATCCTTTTCAGTTAACTGATGATTTTTTGTTTGTGTTGATGATGAACAACCAACAGTTTAAAGAATCATATGAATTTATACACTCTACTGGGTTTATTGTTATCAAAGAATATGAGAAAAGAATAGAGATCTTTTTAAAAATTATCTCCTTAATAAAATCAATCACAATCGTTTACTTTCATGTTGATGAAATGTTTTGTTAATTTTCTAAGATTCAGTCGACTCATCCACTGAACATTGCTATAGCACTTTTTCTATAGTTGATCAATTAAGTAGCATACATCCAAACCAACGCACTGGTCTCATACTCAACTAAATTCGTGAAGTTCAAAATTTCTTGATTTTTGATCATTCGAAGTACAATTACCATGGATTATTTGAAAACTTAGGAAGCACCAAACGATTCATTTGATGGTTACGTTCAAAACAGTTCATCAATCAGTTCTGAAACGATGTAGACTAACACAGTCGAATTTGCGATTTGTGATGAGCGAAGGTGATTTTATTTATACATTCGGTATCGTCATTACCCGGGTGATTACTTACCAAACATCGGCTCAAAAGTCACTATCAAAAAAAACAGCGAGCATTTCCGCTTGATCGCTGAAGTTCGATCAAAAAGACTGTACGGAAAGTGACAAACATACTCGATGTAGAATGGCTGTCCATCAGGTGTGAAGCTCATTTCGAGATGGCGATTTGGTTCGGAATCTAAGTCACAGCTTTTGGCCGTACGATGTGTCGCGACCGGAAACTGTTGCTCTCCGACATCGGTCATGGCCATAACGCTAAGAGATTTGGATGGCGCGTGAACGGGTGCGGCTACCTGACGACTGCAATTAAACGATCAATTGCAATAATCACGTCGTTCACAGATTCAAGACTAAGTTCGACTGTCAAAACATAATACTTGGATGGTTCCATGTCACTCTTGTCTCATAATGTGCATCGAATGCCGATATGTGGCACTCGTCTTCTCGTTAAAATCCATCTCAACTAATCACTGAACTCATTCAAGTTTACTGATTTGAACCGAATTCCGATGCTATTGAAAAAAAGTTGTGATAAAAATGCGATTTAAGAATCAGAAAATGAAATGCGCAATTCTGTAATCGAGCATCTACTCACTTTGAATGATGGTCCATACCGCCACAATTGATCAACGCAGGAGCGGAACCTTGTCGGGTGTGCACAGGCCCTTGGTAAGGTCCACTGAAGTGCGTTGAGGATACCGAACTAGGACTGAGTGTCTGTCGACCACTTGATCCTATCCCGTCATCACTCGAGCCTTCCCTCGAGTGTCCCGCCGAGGAACCTCGTGATTTCACAGACACAGGTCGTTGATTGAACGAGATTGGTATTGTATGCTGTAATTTTCACTCGTTTTTCACATGCATTCTCAACCCCTCAGTGATGGCTTGCATGTAGCTTTATAACGGCTCTGATACGCTCAACAGTTTAAACGTGATGAACGACTTAGACATATTGTGATAAGCCTGATTTCTGATTACGGCTGCGAAATGGAACCACTAATCGAAAAATCTTTGTATGACACAGATTAGCTAAAAATGACTCATTTTTATGAATTCTGAATCAACTCTGAATCAAACTTCCAATAATTTTCAATAATTCGGCCAAGAAATGAAAATTTGTGTGTTTCCACTCACTAAATCTCTCTGCAGATGCTTCCTCATTAAAGTTGCAACATCAGAAAAGTGTTCTCTTAATTACAGCAAGCATAAACAGTGAATAGACAACTTTCTGGATGTGTACAACATCGTATGTATTTGACTGATTCGAGTAGAATAACTGAATTTGTCATTTTCAGTTGAAATGATTCGTAAAGTTATTTTTATTCAGATCAGTTCAGAAGTCAACACATAATATTTTTTTCGCTTCTGTTTCCAATGAAAAGAAATCCTGTTTCAAAGATAATTCGCACCAACGCACATAATTAAGTCATTGACTTGAACTGAGAGTATGTGATGATGAATTTGTCACAAAAAAGCTATCGTTACATTCGGTGAATGTCTTTCTTCACATCAGTGCCCTTGAGCGACGATGCTAAGATTGCATGAAAATGTTGTTAAGATGAATCACGAGCAAAATTAGACTGTTGAGTTCGATGGAAGAATTTTGAATGATTCTTCGAAAATTTAGTTGCAAAATCAGAATTTTCTGAAGAAACATTTCGTCATTGATATTTCTTTCATTTTTCAACGCTTCATTTGTTGCCCGTACGAAGGCTGCAAACGCAAAACGAAACAGTCGGCTAAAATCTAAAACTAATCAGTGCTTTTGTTGGGGTATCGTCAGCCATATGAATCATTTTTCTGTTGGCGATAATTAGTCATTTAGCTGATTGTGAGGATGGAATTGTTTTTTGAAAAATTCACAAATGAATTCTGCTTCAGTGGAATTTTCAACAATTTGATACCTTTCTTAGTCATTCCTGAAATGGCACTACCCGAAAAAGATTATCCGGGAAGCGTCAGAAAATACTGATATAGAATCGTCGCAAATTTTCACAAGTGCCAAAACTCGTCTTTTCAGAATTCACTGAATACCAAATTAACTCGAACTGAAATGCTTTCAAGGGGGATAATAAAATCTAAATAAATAGTATCAATATGTGATCTCGGCTCAACGAGGAGTCAGTTTGGATATTTTGAGAGTGACAAATATTCTGCAATATCTCTATAAGCTATTAGTCTCAATGGATATATTTTGGTGGGGTGTTACTATGCAAGGAGTTTGATCATCATGCGTTGCTGACATTAACATCTAATATTTGTAGAAGGATAGTGAACGCTCGAAGAACGACTTAGTGATTCTTTCTTTATTAGAGTCACTGATTTTTCAGCCGATTTGATGGTACGAGTTATTCGATATTTCAATGGGATTTTTTGATGTGTAGATGATTGTCACTGCTCGTTACTAGAATCTTTGTTCAATCGTTTACATAATGAGCAACTTTCTTGCTACTTTGAAACTCAGAACGCTGATACTGTGAGCAAAACCACTGATCATTCGGCTGGAAACCAGTTCGCCTAATTTTAATATTGACAGTGAGGTAAAATTGTTTCCAGTCAGATTGTAGTTCTATCCCTGCTGTAGTTCAGGGAATGTGGCAGAACACTTCCAGAAAAAAAGATGAGAAGAATGGAACGGAACAGAACAAATGAAGGGCGGAATAGATCAGAACACTCTGCAAAAAGCGTGGACAGAAACATCACTAGCAATGATTCAAAGCGAACTATTGTTCCTGCCTTGAATTCATTCTCCAAATTTAGTATATGATAGGTTTTGATCGTGATATTCTGACTGCCAGTCGAGTCTTATCATGAGACCATTGTCTATATCAGCTCGACCACTCTTTATTGACACTTATTGTCATGCATGTTCACAACATTTCTACCGCATAGCATTCATATGCAATGTGCAATTTCAGTATATAATTTGACGTTGCTTACTTTGTGATCGACGGTATGTGCGAACAACTCGTCAATAACTGAGATATATATATATATAATATATATATATATATATATATATATATATATATATATATATATATATATATATATATATATACATATATATATATGTATATAGAATGAAATGAATATTGAGGTGATACCTTCTTTCGTTCATAGTGTTTGCGTTGCTCATGAGTACGAACACCAGCTGTAAATAGTTCCTCAAGGGATTTTTGCGGGTCATCGACATGAGTATTGATCTGCACGTATGGGGCAGATTGCAATTTTGCCTTTGATGCCATCACCATCTCAACTCGCTTCTTCGCCGACGCCATTTCCGGCGATTCTGAAATAGTTTTATGGGACCGCCGTCAAATTTCAATCGAAACTTCACAGTAAGAAAGGAGTTAGTCATAAATCGCGTGCAATTATAAAAATACATCACTAAAAATTCATTCGCACAATTATGTAAACAGAAAGAACGACAACGACAGCAGTGACAACAACAAAAAAAAGCATTTTGTCATAGTGAAATGAGCCCAAGGATTAAGCTGAATGAATATATCGCAAAAAAAAACAACTAAACGCGATCCACTTGGTAACTGCTAAACAAACATTATTCACTCGAATGAATACACATACGCATCGAGACAGCTGTTCCAATTGACACGATGAAGCAGTTCAAAAAACAATCGCTTTATTAATATCGATCATGAGAACTGCCGACTATTCGATTTTAATCACAGGCGAACAAAATCATGTTGCAATACACGACCAAACAAGCAAATGTAAATAAGCACAAACAACGACAGACAGTCGAATACAAACAAAACAAGACGTCGAATGTACGCAATTTGGAACATTCGTTGACAAAATGTCAACATCGGTTTTGTTGGAACACAACCGTAAGGAAACGTAGAAAGGAATTCTATATGAAACGAAATGATCTGAAATGCGCGAAAACGGTATTGTTGTGAATAGGAAGATGTCAAAAACATTCCGCATAACTTGGTACAGATAACCGCCGGAAAAAATGTATATATACTAAATGAAGACAGAGGATTGTTGTGTGTAAACTTGCGTGAGTGAAGTATTCACACTTGACGTCTCGAAGTTCTATCAAGAAAACATTTTTTAAAGCATTCTTTTATCTCGTGAAGTATTACTCAGACGCTTCTCGATGTTACCAGCGAGCACTTGGGCACTCAATAAAGCAGATGAAAAGCATTATTTGGAGAGGAACATGCTCAGTGTCATTTGAGATGGATTTGGTCAATATGAACGTGGAACATGATTGCACTGCACTAATAATTGCTTGAAGTCAGAAGAAAGTCACTCGGGAAACAACACTGTAACAAATTCTATTTCAACTGTTTTTCCTTGCTCAACATCTGATCTTCATTAAGACAGCTCGTTTTTGAACGCGAAAGGTTTCGAATCGAATGACTTGCCTCGAAAATGTTGGATGATTTCGTTTCATACAACAAACGATGAATTACACTACACGACATACAAATTCAAGTGATATTTCCATGCAAAATTGATTATGGTATAACAAACACAATAGCAATTCCATGCACAGTGACACACCACTGATGTCTACTTCGTTCGTTTGCAAGCATTCTTATGAATAAGCAAGTCAGTGAAAATGATGGCAGGAAGGAAATGTTAGTTAGAAGGTCAATGTGAATGGGTGAATAATTGCTTGCCTTTTTTTCAGTTACGATGCCAGCGTTTCAGATGAAATTCGGTAGAAGTAATTTCAGAAGGAAAATTTGCGAAAGATTCAGAGAATCTCGATAACAATGAACGTTGTTTGAAGCAATGTTGCGATACGGGATGAATCTTTGGAAAGATTCAAGAATTATATTATAAATGAAATTTGAAAGCGTGCTCGAGTGCGTCAGTTGAGTTGAGTGTTAGCTGCAATGGATTTCAATTTATCAAAAAGCGATAGATAGTTAAGAAGAATAAAGGCAGTGCGAGTGACTTACAATGAACGATAATATCGAACAATTTATCACGCTACAACGCTAATGAAAATCTTCACCGATAATCATATTTGGAAAAAAACATTTAAACAGTGCTGACGGTATGAAATGAACTTCATCTCGAAGACACTAGATCCAGGTATCTTCTACGAGCAGCTATAAGCTCGAAGAAACGTGGCCACAAAATGCATACCACTCCAATGTGCATAAATGTTTTGTGCGCAGCAAACATGGCCGTTTATCATGTACGTGTTCGTAGCAAAAAGTTAAATGATTGCGTAAAAGGAGAGTTTGATTTTTGAGCTGAATTCCTAGTGGTTCGTTCCTAAATGAGTCAACTTCATGGTATGATGCATGCAAATGAAAGATAATGATGCTAGGAGGAGACTCTGATCAGCGCAATTACTCAGACTCAAATAATTGGGATTGTTTGCTTGAACGGCTCCACGGCTTCACCTGATAACGAAATAACTTTCTAAGACGTTCACTTATCAGCGATGTTCACAGCGATACTTTTTAATGCATAGCATTCCATGGCGTGATCGAATGAATCAATTTGAATATTCCACGAGTAATCATTTCAACTCATTCAAAAACACTCTTTGAACAATTAATGCTTACTCGTAGAGGCATTATTCGCCTAAACAAGCGTAAATTTGACTCTTCTTCTATTGAGGATTCCGTATCGGTTACATCACAGTAGCAATTAATCAGTGAGTGAGGTAGCTGATTTTGATGTCAACTGCACACAATCAATGAGACCAATTAGAGACAATTGTGGGAAATCGAAGAACGGCTGAAGTCGAGAGTTAGAAAAAGAATTCGTTTAACTTTGCTCGTATACGAATTCAATAATGAATAAAGTCATCTGAAGCCATTCGTGAAAAACAATCTTTTAAAATGGATAATAAGTGGGCGATGACAGCCATAAACATATTCTCCAGAAACGTTGCTGCCAAATTTTGATACAGTTTGGTGGAATCAACTGTTGACAATATCAACTGCAACATTCCTCAAATTAGTGATTCGAGAACGCTATCTTATGATGTTTAGCCATCAACAAGCAACGATCCTCTTCAATAGCACAACACTACAGCATCATATATTTGATTCAGTGATTAAAAAATTGCAAAACAATCAGATTAACTTGATTGCTTTGGAGTATTGTTAATCAAATGCAAATAGGTGAGAACACGTGATAAATGGATTTGTTGTTATTTAATCAGACAAAAAATTGACACCGTTGTGAACTGAATATCAAATAATATTTCATTATCATTCTGAGACAAAAAAAAACAAACGTTTGCACATGTAACATCTGTTAAGAAGTTCCGATAAGATTCTTGTACAGAAGTGTGATATGTGCAATTGATAACAGTGATAGATGTGATGAAACTGAATTACATCAATCTGAATGTTAGAAATAAGAAACGATTCACAAATGATTCATTAGAAACATATTGTTGATCACTTTAAAAAGATCATCCTTTAATGATATTCCGAATGAATTGCAATTTCAACTGTTTTATGTGAACGACCTCAGATTGCGATTCGTCAGTCATGTGTAGTGATGTTCCTATTCCAGTCAACTGTTCTACTCAAAGGAATAGAACAGAACAGTTCCAAAGAAATGACGCAAAGAATAAAACGGAACAAAACAACTGAAAGACGAAACAGAACAGAATGGAAGAGTTTGTCCAAAGTGTGCAACAGTAATATCACTAATAATGTGACCCCTCTCAGCATGTTCTTCTTCACCAAAAAATTTTCTCAGGTCAATACTATTGCGGGTGAGAAATTTTTGCTTCAATTGTCTTGTTCATTACATTCAAAGATCAATGAATACGCTATAAGTTGTTAAAGGACTGCCTCAATTAACGGTAATATTGATCACTTGATCACTCCACTCTTGATCACTCCACCAAAACGATTCTAATCAAGTTAAAAATCGTATTTGGCTTCTTGCTTATCACATATGAACACGTACAATGCACCATATTCACATTCAGCAACTGCCTTCCACATGTAATCTGATCATTCCGATTGGGTATTTTCAAAGTGAATGACATACTCAATTTGGTCTCAAAGGTCACGACTACAATGTACAACAAATTAATCATTTGGTTCCACATTTTATGAGTCAATCTCACTTTTTCTTCGTTATCAGTGCCAATTTATGAGATCTCACTGATAACATTCGCTGTTTTGCGTCAGAACTGTCCACTCGTCAAACTCTGCACTGTTTTCTTTCCAAATGTTAGCATCCTAGTCAAATATGCGTTAACCACATACGGAAAATGGTCATCTGTTACATTTTTTTGCAAAAATACACAAATAAACAACTGACAACTAAAGTAATTGATTGATCTGTTGAATATGAACCTATTTGCTGATCTTTGTGAATTTTATTTACTGATATAAATTGAGTCTTTGAAAGACTGATAAAAAAGCAACTAATCAAGATTCTTCCAGGCATTACTAACGAAAAGTAGGACGCTTAATTGTCCACTGCTTAATCGATGAACTACTACAGATAATACAAAACGAGCAATTTATCAACGAAATTCGCTCCTTTCTGCGCACTGATAATCGACAGCTGAAATATTGTTTCAATCGTGGGAAGGAAGAAACAATAACAAACAAATAAACATGAGCATTTTTACGGATTGCTCGGGCAAAAGAAGAGCAATGAAGAGAAAAGGTGATCAGGCGATAAGAGAACGGATTGTGAATGGCAAAAATAAACGTGAAACGATCGATTATGAGTGAAGTGATGGAATTCGATTGATCAAAGCACCAAACGAAGGCCATACACACTCATGTGCTTTGAATGAGTGTACTATTTGTGATGGTGTATCAATCAGTGCGATATTCATAATTCTTAACTATCTAGATATTACAAATTCAAGTGACACACATTTCCATATCATACAAATACATCACTGAATAAATCGTTAATTCTTCTCATTACACTACGCAAATCAACAACATCAGTTTGTTTCTCGGTGATGTAACGAACATTTACAGCATAAATCTGCAATTGATATCAACTAAGAAAATGTACACTTTTAGTACAAAATTAGAATCAGGGAAACAAGTGAGCAGTGCATCTGACGGCGATAATCGGATATTACTGAGTGCAAGCTTTTGAAAATGTTCACAAAAATTAAACTGTTTTGGTCGCACTTAATAAAATCCAGTCGAACAATATCTACTTCAGGTTGAGAAACTGCATTCATAATGGAATGATTAGTGAGTTCGAGAGGATGATCATTTCATCTGTTGGACAGATTGATTTGCATTGAGTGCGTTTTGTTGGGTGGAGCAAAAAATATGAACGAGACGAGGTGAACTGATGAGTAAATACAAAAAGAAGCTTTCGAAAGAGCAATTTATTTACTCCCACCACGAAAATCGGCATCCTGAACGATGAAAATTGAGAAGAAAACTGAAGAGAGTTGCGTTCAAGTGATATTATCAAGTCTTACTCCAATGAAAAAGAAACCGAAACATTGCAGCAATCAGAACTGCACTCAATAGAACCATGATAAAAGCCTCGTCAATGGGAATTGGATAAGTGCTAAACACAAATATGTTCTAGGTTGGATCAGAAAAAGGCAGCTGAAAAAATATCCCGTTTTAGACCAGATCAGCATTATTTTTTCATTTTTTTTTCGGTGTATCTGAACGAATAATCAATAATGTTCGATGATTTTCAGTTGGCAAAAAGACTGATCACTTATAGAATAGATTGATTACATCAAGAAGCACCTATCCAATGAACAATCATTGAATTTTGTTCGTATTATTGAAATGTATCAAAATCTCATTGCGATCAACCATAGACAATACATTACATATCAGTGTCTCATTGCATGATTTTTACACTGCAGCATCAATGCCAAAACGATTCCGATTTTGAAGAGTGGCAATATATCGTTCCTTAACAACCGATCGGATATTCTCGAAACTAATTGTTTTGAGTAGGTGATACGTCAGCACTGACTGGTGTCTGGATGGAATTGTCCCATTGAATGAGTACATACATTCACACGTATTACTGTGACCACCACCAGCACCATGAACGAATCGTTGTATCACGGATGAATAATTCAACCAATCAAAGCATGCATCAACAAACAATACAAGAACTCCGCCTTCAGATGCTACTCATATGTCGTGCATCACAAAATCAACTGAATCGTTATGCACTCAAATTATCAATTGTCACATTTTCAGCCATATAGAATAACTACTGTATCGCGTGTTCAACGCCAACTGCACAATTACATCGTACATTCTGCTTGAATATATAACAATATTTTATAATCGAACAACCATGCAATAAATGCGATAATAATAACACATCCACAAATAATAATACAAATAATAATAGTGATAACACTAATAATAACAACTGAAGTAATATTCATTTGTTCTGATCAAAAATTATGGTCTTCTAGAAACAAATAACAATGTCATTGCGACATACCGGAGCCTTTTGGATCACTTCGTATAATCTTAATTGCACATTCACACAAAAACCTTCTTCACATAGAAGAAAATCATTTCAAATGCTTCAACTTCTCCTCCTCTTTGATTTAATTCCTTGCCGTCGAAAGATTCAAGGAAGACTTCAATATAATGCAAATAAAACATATATATTAATAATGCGACACTATTAACGACCTGATACTTCGAAATTTTAGCTCAACCACAATTTAAAATTAAATTTACCGATTTCATCTCCTAGTTGCATCTCGTGCTTATTTTATAACCCTTCAGTTTCAAGCTGTTCAACCATCAGCTTCAAGATTTTCGGCTACTCAAGAAGATTGCTCAAATGAAATTTACTCGACATCGACTTCTCGATCATGTGTAATGAAATTGCTTTGTGACTCGCTAGTTCACAATCGTTTCCTTGAATCCCAAAAGATTTAACCTAATTAACAATTTTTAGCAATTTCGTATAGATTTCCGATTCAAGTTTAAACATTTCTGCAGCGTGTTCCCCAAAATTCAATGTAATAAACGTTTTTATCATAGTCGTCATCTAATCGATGGAACAATCAACATTTCAAATGCGATTGATGCTTTCAGCATATCAAAATGCTTTCAACTAATCACCGCAAACATACATACAGATGTATGTTCAGTTGAACATTCCATATGAATGCCTCGAAAAAATGAAATGAAACAACGAATAATGCATCCAACTACGAACTTTAGATCCAAACAAATTACGTCATATTCTTTAACTGCGACTTTTATCTTCCTCACCTCTTCACCTCTATTCAATTCCAGCCAAAACGTCATAAATTGATTACTTAAATTAACTTTGCACTACGATCAGAGCAAAATCTCGTCAAACCCATCGACTTGTACAGCCGAATGAACTGATTGATTTAAAGCAAATAAAATCGAGTTGAACTGTGAAAATGTGGTTGGCTTGAGAGGCGATTGTAGATGATGTGCTCGAGTGTTGTTATTGTTTTGATGAGAGTGGATGAAATTCGAGGAATTACTTTGAGTGATTGATTTTCAGTTTTTGTGGCGAATATCGTTGGTGAAGGACGACTGAGGAATGCAATGATGCACCAGTCCTATTTTCATGGCGTTAATTCAACGAAGCATTGAGTCGGAACAATTTTTTTTTCATCAATTCAATTTGCTACATTCAACCATCAGTATTTCCATTGATACTTACGAATGAATTTCGTGGAACTTCTTCTCATCACGCCAAAATATTCTCTGTTCAAAGAAGACGTAAAATTGGGATGTTTACTTGATAATTTCCGGTTCTGAACAGACATTTTCTCAGACACCTCGATGTGCTGATGAATAAGCAGATGTGAGAGACATTTTTCCTAGCTGAAGAACAATGTCGAGCAGAGTTCTTTATCATCAACAATTTGTGTGCGAGATCCGTTTTATCGGTTTTAAGAGTTGTTATCATCACTATTTTCATAGGATCGTGTCTTGCCAATAGATTTTACTGATCCACTCTGGTATTCCTAAAGGAATTTTTTTCTGAATTCTCTCTTTCCGAATGAAAAGTGGTGGGTCATTTGAGCTATTCGCTATCATTCGGCGTTCGATTGCATTCCTTAATTAACACAAAATCACAACTGCTTCTCCACTGAGCAAAAATTCAAAAAAATTTCTGGTGAAGAAATCATTTTCATAAAAAAATGTTTCATGCTCTTTCCACTAAACATTGTGGTATTGCTTACAAAGCATTGGTTGGAAAAACTGTCGATCACTAGCGATTATGAAAAATTGCATCATGATAACACTGGCAAATATAACAAGATGGCAAAAAACTTTCCATTTTCAGATGACTAAGTGAGTGCAGTGTGTAAGAACTGGGCATCAACTGGATCAGAATATTGGATAAAAATAGAGGGGAATGGATGGAAAGAGTACGATCAAATGATATGGTTATCAATGAACGAATGGTACATCTCTATGAAACGCCGATTATGACACAAATTTTGTGGACGCGTGAGCACAAAAGAATGATTGCAATCGCACAAAAAAGTACTTATCAAAAAATTATAAGACAAATTGTTCTTATTTAAGCAGTCGTGACATTAGATCGCCTTTTTTGGAACATTTCTAACTGTACTTTTTCCCAGAAAAGTGTTGCAATTTTGTGCTCTATCGAACTTCCAAAAAGCCGAGAAGTACTGCTGCTAATCAATTTCATTTTCGTATAAAACTGAAGGTATCTTTGCATGGGTGAATCAAAAAAATATCTGCAATTTTGTGGTAACATTCTTTAAGATTTGATCTTCTGCCTTGTACACTGGCATGTAAATGAGTATGTTGTATTCTTGCGCATGCTCAATGAAGGTTTGAAATGCCTTCATTCGATGTTGCAGCAGTTCAAGCACGGCTTTTGCAACAGCATTTTCCATGGAAAAATAGCACGACAGTCGTGATCGACGACGTTTTCGCCATAAAATGCCTTCAGATTTATCTTTTCATCTTCTAACTCAGCGAGCTTATAAACTAAATTCACATATCTGCTTACTTTGAATTTAAACTCACAATCATTAATTTGATCATTTTTGTTGCTGCTAGGTTTTGAACATAGTCTTCACCCTAGACTATGATTCAAGGAGAAACAAACTGAAATGATTGGATTTCTGTTGTCGGGCATTGACCAGCCACTTTCGAAATTCAACATTCAAGCGGAGACATAGCACACCACCGTTCCTACAGTGTATTGCAATAACTTTCCATTGGACCACTTATTCTGTGACAATTTTTCGACAAAATAAGTGACCCAGTTTATTATTTGAAAGTACTACAGCGGTCTACATCGGCCATATCTCAGCCACAAAAAGAACATGAAAATGACTCGAACGACACTGAACGTTCCCTGAAGATGCACCACAATATGAACCGTTACTAATCAAGTGCTAATTTGACGAAAATGTTTCTAATGTGACAGAAAGTGACGAAAAATACTGGTGAAATGCATTGTTACTAATCAAATCAATCCAGAGGTATGTTACGGAAAACGCGCACATGATTTTTACTCATCTAACCTATTTGAAGTTTTGGCGAACTGCAAAAAATCATTTTCGCTAGGCACGAAAAGCGTTTATTGTTAATTTCAGGATCGCTATTCTGCGACTCTTGCAACCGGCACAATAGGCGACCTTTACGAATCATTTACGTACCGCACTTTGCTTCATTCCCACTTCTCATCTTGGTACAAATCTGTCGGTACTTTATTCTGTTCCAGCACAACACCGTACAGGAAAGACGAATACCGTTTGCTCGATTGTCATCACTGTTAATTTCAAATCCATTACTCGATTTCAAATTCAGGTAATAGCGACTAAGAGGAATTGGAGAGCCAGTGAACTTCCATTAAAAAACAATGATAATTGAAAATGACAACGACATGGATAACAACAGCATTTAATAACAATGATAAATAGCGACGATGACTAATGTGTTCGAAAAAAGATGAATCAATTTGGTATTGCTCATCCATAAACAAAACAACGTTCATGCTGCTGGTGACTATGTGACCAGAATGAATACAAAACAAATATTCATTCGTCTGTAATGACTATCAGCATGCCAAATAAATTCATCAAGTTTACAGCAAATTAACATGCACCACTCATTCAGCCATACTCACCGTAAACGCTATTCATTCAATTCACATATGTAATTACTATAATCACAATAATTGCATTTAATTACATGTAACATTGAAAAATTTTCGGTGGTTTGAACTGATAATAACAGTCAGCCTTAAAAATAAATTTGTTTTTCTATTAACAAATGGACTGCTGCATGATAACGATGAGAAGTTTCATTGAACCTGCTAGTGATAATCGGATTAATTGCAAATGAGGTGTACCAAGGTCATAATTGAACGAGAATGGAAGTTTGCACGGAGAGTTAGAAACCAAGCGGGTTATGAGACTGGAAAATATGAAATAAAAATGAATGTTTGAGGAACTGGAAGAGGGCTGATGAAATCATCTGATCATTTGACGAGAGAATACGACAGAGAAGCAGATAGTGATTAGATATTCATCATAGTGTTATTCAGTGATTAAGTGATAATGAATGGATGTGATTTAAGAGTTAAGATCTCAGAGTGAGAAAATGTCGATGTTGTTATTAGTTTAGCAAGAGGGTGTCACTAGGTATTGATGTAAGAGTAGTGATTGAAAGCAATAGGAATATCAACGTGGTCGTATAACGTAGATGAAGGAAAGAAATATAAAGGTGGAATGCTGATCGGTTGTATATTAGTTGTGTGGTGATTTTATGTGATTCGTTTCGATTTTGATGTGTTTTACAGGTGATGCAAGTTAGTGAAGATTGCGCTGAAGACAACAGAAGGCACACACAACAGAATACAACCAGCCAGCCAACAGCACACAACCAACCAACCAACCACTGCATCTCTTCGTTTGCTCATTCGCTCACATCTAATTTCAATAGATAGTACTCATTCACCACCTACCTGTCTACCTACATATACATTCTACTTACCTACATTTCTTTATTAACTTACACTTCTCCGTCCTATTGCATAAACCTTCAACAGTCTAATGATCAATACTCATCATAGTTTCATTACTGTTCAAATCGCCATCTACAATTTGCATTGTATTGGAAACGATGCCAATGGTTTTCAGAAACTGACAAATACAGTTTGAAGAAGAAGGAACATTATAAGCAATCGATGTAAACGTGGAAAAGAATGTGAAATTGTCGGGTGGAGTTGCGACGATGAGATCGCGCCACGGTATCAGCTGCAACTGGTTGAGTTGTTCAGCTCAAAGTTTTCACTTTTTGCAAATACTACCACAACTATTCAATTTTCACTAACCACTCTTCAGCCCTCATCATAACGCAATAGATGATCTCCTCTGTTCTTTCTTTCATTTTCTTAATCGCTGCTAACGAATCCTTTCGAAAGTTCATTCGTATCACTTACCGTTAGAGTGAAGCACAATTACTATCTGATCTCCTAAAAAAAAAAGAAAGAAAAATTCACATATCACCAACTCAACCAATCGGCGAACTCAAGTCTACATGAAATGTGTTTACTTCAATGTTCACTCCGAATTATCCTTGGAACTTGATGTAGTTTTATGAAATGACGTCAAAAAAAGGTGCAGTCATATCATCATACCCAACCTCCGTGGATCTATCCATCAATCTAACAAATCTGACGCCTACATCCCCCAATCTACAAAAACAGTGGCAAGACCTTTCTTTTTGCAAAAATCTTACAACTTAAATTATGGGATGCCTTAAGAAAGACTATCTTCTTCGAAATGGAAACAGATAAACATAATTTTCGAGAAACTGAGCAGCAGCAAAAGCGATGAGTTGATTTATCAGGTAGTGAAATCTGTTGATTTCTCTTAGTGAGAACATGTAATAACAGCAGAAAGAAGGAAATTGCTTTCGTGATTGCATATCATTTGATGGCTTTTTAAAGAATGAATGAAAATTTTCTAAGAACAAACAAAAGGAACAGAATAAAAATCACCACGTGGATATGTGAAGCGTGAATGAATGAATCGTGTCTGTGAATGCTCGACTGAATTCGAAACAAAAACGTTTTCGCTCGATCAACAAAGATAATCCTTTGTTTCACCACAAAACCGTGTGGTGACAGAGGTTCATCAGAAAGGAGTTGATGTTTCTATCAGAAACTTATCGAAGACTCACTCAGCCCAAATGATTATGCTCCACGGATACAAAAAAGGCTCGTAATAAGACCCTATAAGATCAAATAAATGTTGAAGATGTCGCATATAGTGACTGAAAGGAGAAAAAATTGCCCACATGTCAACCATTGTCTGTTTTGCACCGTAACAGCAAAAATAGCGATTATACAGAAAATTTTCGATATTCAGTTCCACTTTTTAGCGGACACTCACTTGCGTTCCTCATATTATTCCGCAGTGAAATCCGACAATAGGAAATCGGCTTATCATGATGATAAATTCCGTTTTTAGGGATAGTGTTCTCGAGCAAGTCCATCTGTTACAGTTTATTGAATTTGCATACTGAATCATCGATTTCCTGAATCAATGAATGCAAAACTCTGAGAGTAACAATCAAAGAGATGCAGTAATGTTTGTGATTTATTTTTCGTGCCTAAAAACGATCCTCCGACGAAAGTTGAAGCTTAATGAATGGAATAGAGTTTTAGTTGACAAAAATACTAACTTCTCAATTGATTGTTGCCTCAGCATCAGCAAGTTTCAATAATAGTCTGAAATTTTTTGAACGAGTATTTTAGCAGAAATGCATTGAAAGAATGCATTTCTACTAAAAAATTCATTCAAAGTTGCAGCAGTCCCAATTGGTGCTTTTTCTGTTCCGGTTGAGCTGTTCTATCGTCGTTTTGTTACTGTTCTCTTGCGAGACATAAAACGGAACAGCTACAAAAGAAAGCGAGTGCAGAACAGAACGGAAAGGAACATTTGAAAGGATGAAACAGTGTCATTGCGTCGCTAGGAAAGAAATTAGATGAAAGCATCGTTCCCATATCAAAATTCCGGATGCCCATTCATCGCAAGGCGAACCAGCTTGAAAGTTTCGCGATCAATTACTCTTAGAATCTGCATGAGGTTTGGATCTTGCTGTGCGACTTTTGTTTTGTGGTCATTGCGTAGTTTTATATCTGCTGAAATGTCCTCAGTTCATGAAATTACTGAACGTTTATTCGAAGACAGTGACGAAGGCAATACTGATGAAGGTGACGATTATGTTTGATCAGAGATGACGATGAACTGAATGAAATTCTATCTGATTTGGAAAAACACAATGGTTATGAGCTAGTTGAAAATGTAGTTCAAGATGTTCCATACACTAGAGAATCCAAAAATGATGTGGAAACGTGGTTTGCGCAAAGCATGGATTCATTCGTGGTGCAAGACGAACACATATGGTGTTTAAGGACAAACTGACCGGACAAGTTTTGCAATTCACAATCCTGAAACCACTGAATCGGCTTTTTACTATTTTGGAATTAATTTCAAAGTGAACCAATAGAGAAGGTTATGAAATGCTGAAGGGAGAATGGACAGCAACGAATGCTCTTGAAACCGTGAATTTCATTGCAACTCGCATGCAAACTGGTGTTTGTAAGTCGAACGAAGATCGCTCTCGCAGCTGTGGAATGCAAGTGACGATCACCCGTTTCCAACAAACCTTTCCCGAGAAATCGCTTACAAATTATGACTTTCGTATGCTGATTCACTTTCTTAAAATAATGCATTGTAAAGTTTATCAGTTTGAGGTGAATAGGTATAGAAACAATTGACTGATTAAAGCCTACTTGGTGACTTCATCTGTGAATATAAAACGAAAAAGATGCTGATAAGCAATGACGCACTTGGAAAGTGAAATACGAAATAGGAAGTAGAATGTTTTCATTGCCAAAAGAATGTTTGGAATGAACACAGTCTCATGGTATGTCAAAAATGCTTACTTTTTTCATCATAACTCGCGGTGAATATTCAAACGGTGTGTTGTTTGAAATTTCGCTATCAAAATTTTTAATGAATTTTTCAATTATATTTAAAATGTTGTTTCTGTTTCGTTTTTGGTTGCCTTCTCTTTTCTCGTTATTATATTCCAGTCACGAATGAGTTGAAAAAGCAAATTCATTTTTTACAGTTCCTACGACAATAATACCTTGAAACATGAAATTTTCCTCAGGCATTGTGCTGCTTTACTATTTTAGGGTACTCAGATTTTTTTCTTTTGATTCTTTTCTCGTTTCGAACTCAACTGGCTGTTCCATATGAATTATGATAATGAAAATATACTGTTACAGCTCAGGCCGCACTAGTCACCTGATTAACACATTTTGATACTGCTCTTTGTCGTTATAAAGATTAAAACATGCCACTGATCCTAAAAAGCAACAATTACTATCGCTTTATACGCTCAAAAACGCCGTAATAATGCCACACTTGTAGCAGGGCCTGAGAGGTCCAGCTACAAGTTCCAATGCTGTAAATTCCTCTAATTGTAAGTCGCATACGTGATCCGAAAAGGAGAATAATTCACCTTCTTTTAGTTAAGGGCAGAAAAATGAACAACGTCAAAAATCTCAAGTCTGTAGGTTAGTATTCATGAAGTTATGAAAAATTGAAAGTTCGTACCGGGCATCTCAGGCCCATTCGCTATGCAACGCTTAACAGTCCTCATCATTGGTTGAGAGAATTAGATGTTTTGGTCTCGTATGGACCACCCGATTGAACTGTGGAACTGTGATTCAAACGGTTGTTTCACGAGAGGTGATGCAAGAAATTTCAGAGCAAAATGAGTTTAAATATCGATCTTTTCGGGTTACTTGACAATACTTGATTAGGAAAGTAAACGAATGAAAATTCGAAAATAGACTGAAATTCAAAACATTCGGATGAAAAAAGCAATTTCTTGAATGCTTAATTCAAACTCATTACAACTGAACAATAAAAACATCGCAAAGACTGACCGCTCCATAAGAAAATTAGAAGCGGTGCAGGAAAAATGTATCAATTGAATGCAATATTGTGAAATGAGGACAAATCCAGCAAGTCGCTTTTCTTCTTGTAATTGATCAATGTCGGATGCCTTTCGTAAATCACATAAATTCGCACGGTAAATTAGTTGAGGCAATTTGATGATATCACTGAACAAAATCAACACTCGGCTTTAACTGATCGTATCCATCTTTCTTTTTTTCAACATTTTGACGTCATTTGCTACCGTGCGTTTTACGTGTTTTAAAAATGTTTCAACGTCGTCTAATTTTTATGCAGACGCACTTTTTGCGCATTTGCGAAAACAATAAAAATTGAATTTCTGCGGATACAGGCCCGGGAATATGTCTTAACTGAAGGACTCACATCCTCCAAAACGTCAGTTAAACTTTCGAAAAGTGATGCCTCATGATGAAGTCTTTGAACCAACAAATCGATAATTTTAATGCAATATAAAGAAACTGCTACGATTATCTATGGTGTTTACTCGTTGAGTTGTATGTGTGGCATCTGATGTGAGAAAAGTTGTGCAACGTGGTGATGGATTGAGAGCGATGATAAATCTTTATTGAACATCGCCAGAATCGTTTCATTTCACTGTTCCAATCACTGTTTTAATGTTCCATTCATCAGTTTTGCTCCATTCTACGCGCTTCAGAGTTCGCTTGAAAAGAAATTTCCTGACCTACATCGCTTCGTTCAAGATCACTTAGTTTTGTGTTCCATTATAATTGAAAAATTGCCGAATATAATAATTTTATACTACGGCTCGGATTGGGGATCCCAAACAACCACACGAGGTTTTCAGAGTCTCCAACCCAGTTTCTACTCTCGAAGATCTCCGAGTTTGATTCCATCTTCGATCCAATATTGAATTATACCACATCTGCACCGTAACTTTTCGTTGGTCCGTCCATTCGACGCTTCATGGCTTTGAGCCGGCAATGGCATACGAACGAAATGTCAGTTCGGTCGGAATCCGATCGAATCAACTTTTCAACATTCCATACCGCGACTGAATTTCAACATTCTTCGACCGGAATCTGACCAAAGTCACATTTTAGGATTCCGAGATTTGCATTCCGACTGATTTCGTTGGATTTACCAGCTCCATCATTATTTCGAACTGATCCAACCTGTTATAACAGAATAGATGATAGACGGTGAGAAAGTAGACTCATACGGCTGGTATAATGTTTGATGAGAAATACGGTGGCTCAGAAGTTCGTTGGTTCCATTCATCACACACACACACATTGAGGCGACAATCAAACGAACCACCATAAGCGTTGGTGAATAATCAGTTGAAACAAACTCATGATTAATTTCAATCCAGATACGAAACAATTATAATTTAATTATCTCTCTGAAGTAAGAATGTGTCTCCATCAGAAAAGTTCGAATGAAAATTTCCGCTAACTTGTTTTGCGTTAAGTACAGAAGGCACGCTCAAAAATTATTCGTCTGCAATTCCACTGTAGTTCATAAAAATTCTTTCATTTCTAGGCGAAATACACGCATAAAAATGGCGACATTCCATAGGAGTTGACGAAAATGCAATTCATTTCGTGCTGCGTATCGCTAGAATTGTTAAAGATAAATATTGTAAGATCATTTTGTCAGTTTCGACATGAACTAAAGTAAACCGATACAATAGTAGTAAAGAAGCATTAGTACTACTTTAAATGATGTCAATGTGCATGATTTGATTCGTATTATAATATTCATATTGCTGATTCGTTAA
Source organism: Anisakis pegreffii (assembly GCA_035041965.1). NCBI lineage: Eukaryota > Metazoa > Nematoda > Chromadorea > Rhabditida > Anisakidae > Anisakis > Anisakis pegreffii. The sequence goes on along the minus strand of JAPYMA010000593.1, from coordinate 27,427 downwards.
TAACTTTCTCATGCACTAAAAAATCTTTGTGTGAACGCTTTTGCCTTCCGTTTACCAATGCGAAGAAGAGCAAAACAGGGCGTACGCTAATTTTTTCTAACATACGAATAACAGGAAAATGAATATGCATTAAGATGTTTGATCAGAAAATTCGCTTTTTTTTCCGCTCTGATGCACAGAAAACAAACGAAAGAATTTGAGATCATTCGTTCAAGTCCACTATTACTGAGCAAATCGGGTATGTTGATTAATTCGATTAGATTTTATGTATGAGTGGCTTGTTTTTTTGTGCGCTAAAGTGCTCAACGAATCGCGCTGTGATCGTTTCAAATGCTCGGCTTTACGAACAAGCAATTTTATAGATTCTAATTATCAGATATTCATGTCGATTGATAACAAGGAGTTGATGAGATCGCATCCGTTAACAACCAAAACTATCGACAAAGTACTTGTCAGCAATAAGATGCGCAATTTTTCAACAATTACGCAGGTTCGACAGAGGAATGCAAGCCTACAATGCTACAGTAATTGAGCATTGTTATCGTCGTGAAGGAATGAATTTGTTAGCAAACAGTGAATATTAGCATGAGATTTGTGGGATAAAAACAGTGAAATTACATGAAATAAACAGTAACTGAGGAGCATTTGTACTTGATGTTCGTATGCGCGAAACAAAGATAGAAGCGTTTCAGATCGATGCAACCGTAACAACTTATTACAGTGTCAAAAGTTCACTCCGCGAATGGCACAACCATGAAATGTCCTATTGAGAACCGTTTTCTTAACGTTCCTCACCACGACCAGTTCACTTATTCAGTTATGATCAAAGCGATTGATTCAGAACTGCCTCTGACAGACATCGATGCTTCTGTACACAAAATGAAGAGATATTTTCCATGCATTCTTCACTTTTGCGGCTGATATCTTGCGGATGCTTCCTCAGATGGAATTTCCTGAGCAAACACACAAAATCACGGTGATTCAATAAGACATCCAAAACTACCCCCTTGATAGTTCAGTTTTAATGACTTCTCTCAAACATCTATGACTGTTCAGTCACATGCGACGGTAGAAAACAGATGGATGATAAAATCTACTCTGCGTCCCAAATCTGGTGTGAAGACAGTCAGTCAATGCAAAATTATAAAAAAAAACGGTTCTCATTACTAAATTTTGGGTTCCATTTTCGTGATGACTTTTATTCATCGAATTTTTGGAAAAATAGAAAGAGGCAAAAAAATAACAGACTTAAAGTAACGCAATCAATGAACTCAAAATTTTATTGTCCTGAATAATCACGAAACTTTTGCGTGTAGTGGTTGAAATCTTAACACAAGAACTGAACGATATGAAAACAGTGAACGTTGACGGAAGATGATGGCTGGATGTTCGAAATGAGCGCATTGAATATGAGTTGTAAACGTTGAGTGATTAACCGAGTTTGTGTTGTGTTGCACTAAGATGGTAGTAAAGTAATGAATTGAAGAACGCGCCGTTTTGCTGTCGAATCGAATCGACGAACATCACCAATCAAGCAAGCAACACATCAATGAGACACCTATCAACAACCTGTTTTTGATCAGTATTCTTAATAGGTACGTACATTCATATTATTACATACAACTATTGGTTTAGATGTTGAATATTCCATTGCTATAAGATTTCATGAAAGGGTGTGGCCGACATACGCATATTTTCTGCTCTTTTTCATGTTCCAACCATACGAATAATAATAATAATAGAATATGTGTTTGTACAGACGATCGTTCTATTAGAAACGTTTCTTTTACGTTCGACAACACACTCAATTAACTTTCATTTGCGCAAGAACATCGTTTTGTTGAAGATGAATTGAGTGAATGTGAAATTCCTTGATGCGACGAGCGACGAGTTCAGCACATTGCCTAGCGTTATGCACACGCACTCAGTTGAGCTGCATTCTTCATGAGACTGATGATGTGCATTTCTGTAGAGAAGAACGTTAAGATGAATTTTTGTGCAAGATTGTTGGATGCGCTTGGTGAATGAAACGAAATTTACTATACGATCACGTCCATAATCTTGGTTGAATTTTCATCACTCCCGCGGTAGATCTCGTTCGAAACTGCCGATATGAACGGGTCACTAATAGGGATGCAATTGTTCTAGACGATGATGAAGTTGTATCTGCACTTCTTCATCGGTGAATGTTCACTTTCAGGAAAAATATGACAATGAGAACAGATCAGATTGGCTTCAGTTAATGAGGTCGATTTCACACTTTTCATTCATTGTTCATACACAAACAATACATTGAAAATTTAAGGAACTCTTTCTTACGTATTATTTGATCACCTGTTATTGTACTGCTGCAAGCCAACTAATTGGTAATAAATTGTATCATCATTCTCTTGGATTAATTTCAGAAGCTCTCTCTTCGTGCTCCCCAGCTGATTGCAGCAGGAACATAAGAAAGACAACTCAATTCAATTCACCAAATGCATTCTGCAATCATACACTGATCATTCTCTACATTTTATCAAGCACCAGTAAATCGTCTGAACGTACGCATGTAATCTATACGACTATCGGTAGTGAAAACTTGAATTGCATTCAAAGAACAACTTCATCAAGCTGTTGATGAAGTTCTTAACGCATCAGTGAATTTCGTGTATCCATCTCAAGCGTACGAAATCATGACTAAGAAAAAAAACTAAGAAATAATGTTATCATTTTTGGTCTTGCGTTAAATAGTCGCCTGTTAAATGCGACTTCACATCATTTGAGCAGCGGGATTTCGACTGTGCGACATATATGTGTAATGGGCAGCAGATATCATTTTTAAGCAAAAGCTAAACTCGTATTAAAATGCCAAAAAATAAGTGTAAAATCGGATTGGACAAAATACTTCGATGACGTTTCTCAAAGCGGATTGCTCCTGAAGTTCACTGTCGGAAAGTCCAACAGAAATGCCCAGTGTAGTGTACAACTGCACAAAAAAGGCATAAACAAAAAAGCTCCAAGAATGCGCGTATACGCTCGTGAGCATACGGAATGCATTCAGTTATGAACAGAAGGGTGAATGTCTGGAGATGCGATTACGAAAGCATTCGGCGAATTCCGACTGACCAAGTGCAAATGAGAAAATAAAGCTGAAAGTGAATAATTCAGTGAACGTAAAAGAAACAAAATGTGGCTGGTAAAATTTAGTGGTTGAGAATCATTTTCAACATGTATTCATGAAACAATTAGACCATAAATTGACTCACTTACAGTTTGTTAGTCAGTAAATTAAGACAAACTACGCAAAAGAGTTATTATACGACAATGGTAAAACCAACTAACACATCTTCCAGAACGTTACGACGTCACATTACTATTGCATGTGAACATGCATCAAAATACAAACTCTTCTATCTAATTCAGATGTAGCGTACGGTATAGTTATAATGATTAAAATTAAATAAAATCAGTAGGAGTGTATTTCATGAACTCATTAACGATAAGACATGAAACAAAACACGATGCAATTAAACAGCAATGGAATATAATATGGCAGTAACAGTCGAATGCATAAAGTAATCGAAACACTTTTATTGAGTATGTATGTCAACAATAACATTTTACAATAATGAGAAATGGTCGTTTCGAAAGGCAAAAGAGGTTGTATTGGGTGTGAATGAGGAGGCGATTGGAGATTGCTTCAGAGGTATGAATGGATGGATGCGGTAAAGGAGGAAGGGGTGGGAACGATGTAGAAGGGATGAGGTGAATAAAGTGAACGGTGACAAGATCAGATCAGTGGATGACGATGAGCTGGGTCGATCGGGTCAAGGCAAAAGTTGTTTGAACGCTGTCAGCAGTTCACCGTTTCTCTGGCAAATACACAGATACACTTAAGGTGTGCTTATTATTTGTGGTCATCTTCATTAACGATTCAACTTAACTGACCCACCACTGTAAAGATTATGATGATATTTGTTTATTGCTCGAATCAAACTGATATACACCGCGAACATCTAACGTTTCTTCAGCGTTCGTCTGTCGAATGCGGTCTTGATCCATAGCGATACTTCAGTTACGAGTATTTGCCGATGAAATGGCGATTTCGTTTCATTATAATATGAGGTTTATTCCGCTGCAATTTCGTTTCATTGCAGTCTATCCTCGTAGACAGATGGCATGGAGAATTTATACAATGAGTCCTGCGGCAGTCAGGCAGATATCAGTGAATTCAAGAAGCAGATTTCTTTGCATACTCTTCATTTCCGTGAAAAGTTACCATAGCGATGGCAGACACTGCTCTAAACGAACTCGCCACTTCAATTCTGATCGCGTTTGAACGAAGTATTTCAATAATTCTGATCAAATATCCAATTTCAATTGACTGGAGGAAAATGTCGAAATGTGTTCATAAATAAAAAACAAATAGATGAAGCATACTGATTCGTTCGATACGACTTTATTTCAGTCAACATAAACACTATCAATTTTACAGAATGAACGATGAAAGTATCAAAATAATTTCCACATACATCATTGAATACATCTACAAAGTCACACCATCGAGCATTATCATCAGTGGAATAAAATCATTGCGTATTATCCAATACGGTAATCTTTTGTTCATTTTCATAAAACTATCTGAAGCAATCATCGCATAAAATCATCGCCTTTTTCACTAACGATTGCAGAATGTATCCAATGAAACGATGAAGAACACAGTAAACGTTTAATGTACATTTTGTTGAAAAAAAATTAAAACACTAACAACATGAACAAAAGCAGTCGAATCTTTACTTCTGCAATTCACAATGCTAAAAACTACGAGTCTTTTTTGAACGAAGAATGATTTGTGAAATAGTCATTATTAGTTCATGGTACCAAAATTTGCAATGCTTAATTCAACTTTTTGCCTTTCTCGCAATGGACAGTTGTGCTTCACTATAGTGACGTGCTAATCGCTAAGAATCGATGCAAATAAACAAATTCATTGTGTCTCGACACCGGATTCATTCAACTCGTTTGCTACTGAAACAACTGCTTGTATTGCTCCCTCAGTAAATTCTTTTGCACTTTACCCATCGAATTTCGCGGTAATGAATCAACGAATATCACTTCTTTCGGCCTTTTGTAGTTGGCCAACTTCACGCTTAACTCCTCGGCCATTTGGGCTTTTAATTGCTCTGCATCAGCTTTCTTATCTGCTAAAACACAAACTGCAACGACAGCCTCACCAAGATCGTCATGTGGTACTCCTGAAAACACAAAGCAGACAACTCCAAAAAGTTACAATTAAATTGAATTTTTCTCCAAAGGTTCGGATAATTTATGCGTATGTCCTATCTATTCGTTTAATTTATTCCCAACAACCAAAGAAAGTGTGCACAAAACGAGATATGCGTTGATACGCACTCTAGAACATCACAAACTCGACATAAGATTTTAGCTCCTTAAAAATAACCTCACAAAACCACAGTCCCTAGACAACAACAGAGAATAATCTGCGAGGTTCAAGAGCACGAACCAATAACAGCTGATTCTTGAATGCGATGAAGTGAATCAACTGCGTCTTCAACTTCTTTCGGATAAACATTCAAACCGCCACTGATTATCACATCTTTGTCACGACCCAGAAGCCATAAATAACCTGAAACGAACTGTCGCACTGATCATGAAAGAAATTCAGATAAAAAATATGGAAACAATAACGCAAAAAATGCTCCTTCTTCTATAGATAACTAATCTATTTTTGAGGTGATAAGCGGAATGCCATATCGAAAAATGGATACCGAAACATTTGTTTCAACGTTTGCCATTATCATTCAAGTCATCAGTAATAAGATTTGAAAAACTTAAATTTTGGTATTTGAAAAAAACTTGAGTATTAGGGCAGCGAATCTTAAAATACTCACAGAACAATTGACAAATGATTTCAATGAAACGTTTAGAAACAAGCGAACTCTCTGGTGAAAAGATGACAGATACAGCAAAGCGATACAAATTTCAACGAACCGGTATCATCAATTTTACCGATATCACCCGTAATAAAGTAACGATCTGGAGTGAATTCAAGTTTCGTTTTTTCTGGATTGTTCCAATATCCGCGGAATAAACTCGGTATTTTTATTTCGACTACTCCGCTGTCAGAGATTCGCATCTTAAAATTCAAATCAACTTTTCTTTTGATAGAAAAACTCGGTGAGAATTGCACTCATGAACGCCTGGTCACGTTTTTATGTGATGAATTATCACTCGGAGGATCTCTCGGTTGTTTTTTTTGCTGAGAACATTGTTGAGGAAGAGAGGCGAAACACGAAACAAAGATAGATAACTTTAGCTAAAAGCAAAAAGATCAAAGTCATATTTCGGAGTTCAAATAATGAATTCAGACACACAGAGGGCCATCATTAAAGTGAACAAATCGCCAACTGTCAATTAATGAGTTTGTGGAAAAAACTTAGTTTTTGGTTGAAGAAATACGACTGAATGACGTTGAAAAAAAAGCATTATAAACAAGTAAGTCGTCAATATTGGACAATGATAGACGAGAGCGGTGAAAACAAGAAGGGATTATAAATTAACAAAAAACGACGTTAACGAGCTGCTTACGGCAACGAGAAGATGAGCATTCAATACATAACTCAATACACTTCATTCCATCTAATCATTCACAAATCCAAACAGATGAATATTTAGATTGAAAAGCAAGACAAGACTAAATTCTTCAATTCATTTCACACGTAAAAACAGAGGAAAGAATTTGAGAAGAAGTTCATTAGCAGTTCTATCGATTGACTCAACAGATTAAAAGTCGACCTTGAAGAATTTCGTCCGAAATTCTTTGCTACCGAATTATCGAAGATATGTAATGACGAATTTCATCCCGTAGAAAAAAATTTTTAGAAATTTAATTTTTAGTGACGTTATTTTACCTTTCCACCGCGTAAAATTTTTCCAACTGATCCTGGTATGCGTTCTTCTTCTTCATAAGCATTTGAAGTTATCACTGCGGCTGAAGATCAGAGTCTTTCATTTTAAAGTTGAAAATAATCAACTCACTTGAACAAGTCACGGTCATGTTGAAATTTCTGTGGCTCACTTAAATCCACAAATGAAGCATGTAATGAAATTCGACAATTTCGATTGGATAAAGTAATTGATTTCAAGAAAAAATGCAGTGAATATATTTTAATCCGATCGCTCTAAATGTAAACCTTCAGTCATTCCGTATCGTTCAAGAATTGCATGTCCAGTTCGTTGTTGGAAATCCTTCCATAACGCTAAACTCAACGGAGCACTTCCGCACACAAATAATCGCATATTACGCGTTAATTTCGAGTCGAACTCCCTTCGTTGCATTAATCGACTGAAAATGTATTATCGCATTGCTCAAAAGTATTTTCTGTTGGCCATACATCCGCAATGCAATTAAGATGTTTGTCAGTTTATGTTTCACTGACAACTGATTATTTTCATAGAACGACAATAAACACTTGCTGCTCAGTAATTTTTTGATGCTGATTATCAGTGGTAAAATAAGATGAAATTCAATCACTTGTAATAAGTGGGTACACCCATCATCACCGTAGAACTTGGAATCCATTTGAGTGCGTCATCAACATCAAATTTAGGCCTGAACAAGAAAACAGTGAGAATTATTCCGAAAAAATCCATTCAAGAAGTGCCAAAATCATTTGCTGTATGAGATTCATTGCACAGAAATTTTAGCGCTTACATTAAGCAGCAAATTCAAATATTTCTTTTTTCCACTTGGAATCGAAAAAAAAACATTCAACTTCAAACACGATAAATCAACTCAAAATGAAATATATTTTTCAGCACGTAAGATGAGCATTCAAAAGTCATTTTGAATAATGGCATCGGACTTTTTCTGGGAAAAAAAGGCAAAAAATTTTGAGCTAACAACAAAAAAATTAGTTGAGTTCATGAATCTGAACTTATTATGTGATATTTTGCAATGGTAACACAGTAAGCGGATAACTGAACCTAAATATAATAGCGGATCGTGTGAAAAGAGAGCAATTAAGACTGATAAACATTCCATGAACATGATAAAACGGTAAATAATGAAGCAGAATGTCAGACGATGTGAAACGCCATGCATCTATCAGCGATTCGGCATTCCACATTAGATTACCGTGTGTTAACATCGCTCCTTTCGGCAATCCTGCAACAACAACCAAAACACTCTTTTCGAGCGATCCATTCCACAAAATTCGAGTGCAATCACTCTCGTTGTGCACAAGTTGAAAATTCATTCCGTTTCAACGCTCAACAAAAACATCTGATGAAATTTCAGCCATTTTGGGAGAAAATGAATGTTGCTAATTGGAAAAACAGAAAATTGTTCTCAAGCGAAATAACTGGCCAACAACGAACCGGTGGTACCAGAAGTGTAACAGATGCATGCCACGTCGTTCGGTTGAACACTTTCAATACCGTAATCAGGTCTTGCTTTTTGCGCTTCTTTTGAGATTGTTGACGTATCAACTACATGACGAACGTATTCTGCGAATTTAGCATCTGCTTCCTTATTGCATGTTATGAATACTCTCGGTTCAGAATCCTTAACAGTTTCTCTTTTCAATCATTCAACATAATTCGTTGTTCTCAACATTCCGCTTTCTGATCATCGGTTGAGTCCTGCTCGAGTCTTTATAAGTTGCACTAATTACAATTTAATCACAGATGCAATTGCCTCGTCAATAACGCTGTTATGAGTTCGTTCATTTAGACATTAGAAATACTCCGTGTTAAGAAAAGATTCAAGGCAAGGAAAGTGGCTCCCTTAAGATTACTTCCTGATCTTTACGTACTGCACTTTTACTAGTGATAAGCGACTTATATGCAGAGCACGTTTTTCGGCAATTCAGTTGGCATATTCTTGATTGGCCCTGGATTAAGCGCAAACATCGACAGGGGAAATCGCAAAATTGCATCGTTTTCATCAATAATATTATTGTGATTAACAGAATGCGATGAAAATTCACTGAATTCAATTTGATTATGATTGATTGATTGATTCATATTGATTTTAAGACTCGATTTCGAATAATTGCAAAATACTGCCAAGACATGGCGAATCAACTAAAACATTCATTATCAAATTTTGAGCACAATGCAAATTCGTCTTCAACAATGTTATTTCGACTTTTCGTTCCGAAATTTTTATCATTTTGCATTGATTGATTCGTATTTCATCAAAGTCACATTTATTTACTTTCGTTACTGCAACTGGCATTGTTTCGCTATTATATCATATCAGTGCACATGGTACTGTGAAATTTCAGTTATTATTAGTCGTCGATGTTTTGCGTGTAGTTGAAACATAGAAGTGCCCCAATTTACCAATGAATGGAACAGAATAAGCAGCTGTTATTAACAACGGCTTTGCTCTTAAATTTTGGTCTTTGTTTCCATTATTTGGAGCAACAAGTTCCTGAAAGGCAACAATGCATTGCGATTTCGCAATGATAAAAGACTGCAGCTTGTCGATATTGGCTGCTAACTGTTGCTCGGCAAAAAGTGCACATGGGTGACAGTTTGGAGAAAACCATGATCACAACAGGCGAAGCTATCGCAACCGTTGTGTAATAAGTGATTTATGTACGATTCCATGCGAGCACTATCGCACGCAGTAATAACAGTCTCTATTGTAACAATAACGATAACAACATTTAAAGAATAACAGTACCTTAACAAAATGCTCGGTTTCCTTAGACGTATAAGCTGGATTCAAGGGAATATAAATCGCACCCAAACGAACAACAGCCAAGTAGAGCGCTAAACTATCAATGGTCTTATCAACACGCGCCAGTAGACGGTGACCCCGCTGTAACGGGATTCATTCGTTAAATGAACATCATAACTATCATTATTATACACATTGTATTAACTTTATTTCGAACTTAAATAAGAAATAACTAATAATAATATTTCAAATAACATGAAACAAGAAAAATCTAAGCATTTAAAACAAGATCCAATCATAACAAACTGATCCAGATCGGTAAAATCCACACTCTTCAACCGATCTAATGTGTAATTCATTATTACAGTTCCATTTGATCGCAATGAATGATCAGAAAAGTTTCAAACGAAAATTATTGTACAATCATTTTGTAGTTTCTTGAAAAGTGTTTTCGTCAGCATACCATTAATGTGTATTTGCCATGCAGAAGTGAAACATATGAGGCGACTCGTTTCGCTAGATCCGAATAGCTGAGAACAGTGTGACTGTCGAGAATGACCGCTCTCTTCCTTGAATTACTGAAATTATTCTCAAGACCCATATGTGACGTTAGGTTGTCGTATGATGATGATATGCAACGAACTAGTGACTTCGAGTTGCAACATTGTCGCCTCAAATATAAAGCCAACATCTGAAATTTCAGCAATTTTTAGCGCAATCCAACGATAATCGTTACATTGTACACGTCAAATCAATGCATTATTTTTGCTTGCATCAATATGTGATGATCAATCGCAAATGTCGTGAAATACGCGAATGACACGGCCAAGAGCAACTATAACACCCCTGCAGCCACGGTTTTCCACCTAATACAGGATACTGTGCAAGTAGACAAAATATAAATCTTGATGACGGTTTATTCGAAACTTCGTGTTCAGTCAAATCAGCTGAAAACCAACAGCACTCAAATCATTCTTACACTCCACTCTAGAGGATTTTTAAGTAATGAATATGATATTGCTTAACGTAATCATAACAGAAAGTTCTTTTTATTAAATGCCTACGATTGGAAATTGTATGATATTGCTGGATTACGTATGAAACGCCGCTGTAACATCTATTGCGGAGCGGAGGGTACTTCGAGAGAGGTTTACAAAACAACGACAATATAAAAGTATTAATACAAGTGGTTGTATCTTCAAAAAGAAAGTACAACTGACTAACTTGGAGAGAGAATATTGAGAATGCGAAAAAATCAAATTGAATCAATTGAAATGAAGATAAGTTGAAACGAGAGTGATCGCATGCTAACTGACACTGTTTTGGTGCGATCCGTTCGTTTATACTAAATAACGAGAAGCAAAACGATGTGTAGACTAGAGTTTGATCAATGATGCATTGGCATTGGGAGTGTGGTTCGATGGGTCGGTGTTCTTTATCAGATGATTTATTGAATGAGATCAGCAAAGGGATAGTTGGACAGATGGATGGATGCATCGACGAGTGCATCAACTCTCCAGATTACTGCAGTCCGAGAGAAGATCAAACAACGAATCAAAATTTTAAGAGAGTTGACAAGTATACGTCTGAACAGCAGAAACAGTGAAAAAAGCACTTGTTGAATGATGACTTGTTGAAAAATTAGTATCCAACACATTTGAATGCTTTTTTTGAAGGGTGGTTTTCGAATGCGTACACAACAAACGCAATCACCGAATAAGAGAAAATCAATGAATAATTTCAATGAGAAGAAGAAGATGACCGTGATCAAAAATCGTTGTTTATTTCAATGATGAAATTGGCATAGTCTTCTAGCAACCCAAAATTCTGACACAAGACCGAATCGTCGAAACAATAGTTTTTGTATGGATGTTCACCGAAGTGCTTGCAGCACAACAATCACAGTATTAATGGTAGCAGTTTCATTCGACAAGCATTTAGTAATAAGAGTGAAATGGCGAAAAAGAATGTGAAAAAGGAACAGAAATAAGACAAGAGCACAAAAAAGACAAATGTGTTATCAGTTGAATAGAACTATCAATACAGTCAATGTTGCCAGAAGATTAGCGCCTGATAGACTGAAGTGAATGCTCTCCTTAACAGCGCTTCACTCCTCTCCATCATACCAATTGCAATTTACGAGAAATTCTAAAAACCCAAAAGGTATTCCGTTGTATTTTAGGTGGCTTCCATAGATCGCATTTAAGAAAAAGAAGATATTCCTCCATTAGGTGCATAAGATATTCCTTTATTAGACGAAAAAACCCTCTATAAGATATTCCTCCACTCATTTCCACTGAACCAAATGCAAAATCAAAAGATATTCCTTTATTTTTGTGGGCATTTATCTGATCATTTTTCAATGAGTCAGCATGAGAATTTCGGTAGTTTGACTAGAAATTGATTGCCGAATGACTGAATCAAAACAATTGATTCATACAAATGATATGGCGCCTGAATGTGCTTAGAACAAATCTGAGTGCACAACTTTCCATGTTATAACCAACCTCTCGACGAGCATACATAAGATCACACGACAACACAAAAACCACATCAACAGTTCATGATCGATGTGTTATTTACAACAGGTCGTTTTGAGAAATGATTTATGTGCCGCTCCTTTGTACTTCTAGTCAGAACACCTTCAAATAAACACAACAACTCTGAATTCTGAGCACAATCTGAAACCAACTGTTAATTGCAAAAAGCATTCACTTTATAGGTTTTTTTTCAATATTCTTTCAGTTTTTCTTATAATGGCCTTTGATATTCTAAAATTAAAATCACACAAAATGCATTCCATATGCTCATAACAGTCCACATTCAAACTCTGTATATCTCTCGCACACTTCAATAAAGCCCTTATCGAACAAATCAGTGTCAAATTTGCGACGACGAGACGAAAGCAAATTCGTATTTCCTTACTACAACTGCATTGAACCACGACACACAAAAGTAGCACAGCAAAAAACAACCGGGATGCAATATTATCAATGCTTTATCTATTGCAATGAGACACTTTTGTTGTGAAACTACTATTAAGTTGTTGCACGAGGATCAATGATGAACTCTTTAAAAAGTATCTTCAAGCTTTGGATTGAATATCATCGTTAAACGAGAACGAGATGTGTTACTAGGATAAGTTTATTTAACAAGAAATAATAGTTAAGATTTGAACCAATCAATGAATAATATAATAATCCAACAGTTGCGTGAAAACAAAACAAAACAAGAATAAAAGATGAAACTGCATAAATCCCTATCCGCTAGTTTTAATTCGCGTTCAATTTCAGACGGAAACCCGGTAATTACAGAAGAAACAAGAAACCGAAACGAGCGCACTGAAGTGGTGTGTCAATCAAAAACCGATATCAACAAAGGTATGTTTATGATGATGAAACGATTATAACAAATGTACACTATGAAACTATTCAAAAAGCAACAATCTCAAACAAATAACAAACCATCAATAAATCAATAGAGAAATAAGTTATTATTTATGGATAACAACAAAATATTGCCTTTCAACGCACAAATAAATTGATCACTCCAGCCAATCATCAATTTCGTTCACAAATGAATAGCAATCAATCAATTGCTGCATAAAGTATACATGACTGCCTCAACAGTGAATGAATAAAATTACTAGCTCAACCCTGACGAGAAGAGTGAAGGCATAAAACAAAGGAAATGATTTATAAGGAATGAACCATACAACAAATTTTTGTGTGCACAACTAATCTTAAAATATGAGAACTTTGGATGTGAATCGATTTGGAATTAAAATTGGAATAATAACGAAACAACGATATCAATAACACACTTTAAAACCATTATTAATGTATCACCAATCGTTCTCTTCAAACAATAACAACGAAAAGATATTTCTCTGCAAAATATCACATTGCGAGTGTGTTGTAACACTGACTTTCTATTGAACAACCTATGCCTAGTGATCATTCGCTCTTTTCCCTGAAAATTTACAATAACTTTTTTATAAAGTGCAATCAAAAAATTATCAATTATAAACCATTCACTAAACGGATATTCAAAACATTCAGTAAAAGCGAAGCAAAATATTGACACGAAAAGCAACGATTCATACGGTAACAGAAAAGGCGTAATTTGACAATATGAATTTGCCAACAACGTCATCATTTCATTTATTGCTACTAATTCTACTTTCTCCTTAAAAATTGCTGATGAAGAATGAGACAAAACGAACTTTCTCTTTTGCGCAACCGCTCTCAAAAGTCGATTACCCGCCAGGAACGTGAACGCACCAATTGCTGACAAATACTTCAGTGTTTCGAACATGTTCAATCGTAACCAAAATACGAAATACAATCCGAAAATACCTACAAATCAAAGTTGCATCTTTAAATGTTATCTTTTGTTCAGTCCTTGGATGAAGGAACAAGATTGCATTAGAAGCGTAAAGCACATCGAGTCGCTATTGAATAGAGATTGGAAAAGTGATACGAGTCATCGGTCACTTTAATAAAAAAATGACCGCGCAATTAGAGTCTGCAGGGAGAAATTTTTTACCGTGTTCCGCTCATATCTCTCATTATTGAGGATTAATTTTTAAAAATGATCACCAGTATAAAATGAATGAATGAGTGAATACAAAACATACCAGTCAAACCAGCATGGAATGCAATCGTCCATGGAGACACAGGCATATTACCAAAGTTCATACCAATTCTTACCCACTGAAATCCATCACTTTTCAAGATGATTCTGGGTACCAATAACCAGATTATTGTGCAAGGGAAACATTATTCCGTACGAAATAAATAATGACAGATAGCTGAATTTTCGAAAACTTTCAAGCTTCTACAGGTGTGCATCACGTAAAGGCAACTATGAAGAAGTATAAAGCGAAACTATCCCTTCAAGTATTTTTTCTTGCAATATCATCTTTATTCGATGGCGAACGCAAAAAAAAGCGTACCAAAATGAGCAGTACGAGGATGGGCAAAACGCAGAGTACAGTGAAAGCATCGGACAGGATCTGAGATGGACGTTTCTCTGGTTCACGGAACATGTGCTTGATCTCAGGTAATTTCTCGTAGTTTATCTTCTCGGAATTCTTCACTTTCGGTGGTGGAACAACTGGCAATTTAAGGTTTACATCAACCTGAAAATATCTATGATGAAATCATGTTCATCATATAAAACTAGTGCATCAATTCAAATAAAATATCCACATCTGATGGAAAACAATTCAACTAAAATTAGTAGTAAACGCTCAATTTCTTGTCAGACATTAGCTACTGTGTCCAATGCGCACAAACTAACATCTGTTCCTTGATGTCTACAAACACAATGAATATCTCATCTAATGTCATCAATTCTTATTATCCAAAGCATAATGTATGAGCAAACTTCGTGCAACTTTCAATAATCAAACAATATGATTAATATAATATTCAGAGCTCAGAAGTAACGCAAAACTTCGATTACTATAAGGCTCGCTATAATTTCACGGTGTCAAATCCTAGTTGCATGAGCATTCTGTGGTAAATTCAAATAAACAGCACATTTAATGATTACTAAATTAATTGGATTATCAACAATGCAAATAAAAGAATTCAATGAAAAAGAATGACTGAAAACGAACCAAATTCCAGTCGAATGCGTTCGCGATAGCCGCATCTCCGATAATAAGACGAACAGCATACTTGCCCGACACTCCATCGAAATCCTTTGCAGATTTCTCGAAATTCTGAAACATCAATCATTTTCGCTCGTGCCTCAAAGCATAAAGCATCACGTAGAATCTACTACCAAATGAACCACGAATCTAGATGTACTCATGTCAGGCTGGAACGATGACGACTGTAAAAAAGTACACAACTTCAGTAGAGTCATGAAATTCATGTTTTACGTGGTTCGTTGAACTGAAATGCGTGAAAGATGAACGGATGTGATACCAACCACATCGAAAGTGTACGCATTCGAACGATCTGGAGTGGCAACAAAGATGATTTCTTGTTTGGTGACCGAGTGAACGAACGCAACGAACGCTTGGTGCACGGTGACTGCATTCCCTGACTTGGCCTCTTTTACCACAAATTTGATTTCCATCTTATTATGAGCATCCGCATCCAAATCACGACCCAATTTTGCGCTCTCTTTAACTCTGAAAGAATTCTAAGAATAAAATAACGGAATCAATGGTTTCAACTCAGCAATGTCGGAATGATAGATTTGTTTTTTAAACACGTGAAGAAGTAAGATCGATCCTTGTAATGGAATCAATTTAAGAGATTCTCAAGGATGGAATCAAGTTAAGAGATTCTCAAGGATGGAATCAAATATTAGTCTAATCAACAACGGACTTTTGAACATCGCTCGGTTTCGATAAATCTCGATCGTAGATTGCAATCGTTACGTCTTCGATACGAACTTTCGACAGAACCTTAATGGCCAACGATGCGCCGTTCGTACCAATTAGACGCTTGTCCTTAATTAATTAAACTTTTCAATCAATTTAGGAAAATTTAGTATATTCTCACAAACATGAAAAGATAATCCGAATCTATGTAACAGATAAATCAGACAAAAACATATCCAACTTCATGAATTCATAATTACTTAAAACCCATTGACCTAGAACAGTTACTACAATTATGCGAATTCGAACTGGGTAAGCGTGCAACTTACATGACTTCCAGCAGTAAGTGCAATAGTGTAAAATCCTCGGTTGGTTGCTCGATCAAGGGTTGCCTCGTAAAGAATACGTTTGGTATCAGATGCAACTCTTTTTAGTGGTACACGACTGGCGACAACTTCTTTCGAGCTGACATGCATGACCGTGTCGATATTCACTGACAAGTCACCTACACTCTCACCCAACACATTCGAAACGCGGATCTGGATCGGCTGAAACTCATTTTTTAAACGTTACTACTGTCTAAAGATAAATTCTGATCAGTATACAATATTTCGGTGCCACATTTTCCACGACACTATGAAATAGCAGAAGGTGTTCAAGTACAATCATTTAATTGGAAAAAACTGAAGGAGCACACGAATGTCGTTCGTCCACCTGCGATGGTTCGGTGACAGCCATATTCGAAGCAAGCGAGAACACCACCGGTATTTGGAAATTGTTATGCGACAATTTTTGAAGTGCTTTCACTAGCATGTATGCACTACGATCCATTTGTACACCACGACGACTAACCAAATAATTGGCCAGTTTTACGGCTTCATCCTTCAAACGAATTTCATTCCGACTGTCTGAATTTCTGATCACAAAGGGGAAAACTGTCTTCGTTCGATCAACTCTTAACGATTTCCTAGCACTGAACCAGCAATTAATTGTTTTTGCAACATCGATTTTCATGTAGGTTTACATGAAAGTTGTTCTGTTCACGTAATTTGAACAAATGAAAGTATTCAAATATCAGTCGAATTTTCTTTATAATGAGCAACATTTCAATCACAAATAGATTAAATTCGAAACGTTGCAATTTTATACAAACACTTCAAAATATTACGTGGTGGAAATCTTAAGAAATATATATGTTAAGTATGTATTTCCATATTCAAGCAAAACGAAATGAGAAAAGTAAACGACGCAAAAACGAATATCCAAAACAAACGAACACTTTTAACGTTCGGCGATTTGTTGACTTTATCAGCGAGAGAATAAATTCCTCTAACGGCTATTGCGGTCACTGATAATCCACCGTCCAGCTAAACGAAACAAAATCATAAACTGAATCGTTACAAAATTACAGTCGAAATGGACTTTCACAAATGATATACGGCAAAAGAATACAATCAGATTTCTGCTAAAATCTTACTGCATTGCAATTATGTGCTTCTGTTCGTTAGTTGAACACAGAAGGAAATTTCATAGAAAGAAAAATCAGTGCAAGAAGCGTGACTCATACTCGAGGAATATCGAAACCGCTAGAATATTCCCCGGTATTAAATTCGTACCTGTAAATACTTTCCATCAACATCATCTGCTTGTCCGATGATATCCTCAACACGAGCCAAAAACTTCTCTGCGTTTGGCTGGTCCAAATAGGCAGCTGCATTCAAACCAAATGCCAGACTTAAAAAGAGGAGAGGATAACAACAAAAATACTTCATTTACTCATCACATACAGACTCGCTTACTTAAGAAGAGCACCTAACTGACGTCGTTTACTCAGTAAGCATTGCCCTAGTCCATGGGGGCTTTCTCGATCACAAACTATTGACTAGCAGCTAAGCTGACGAAGCCTGTCTTCTAAAATGAGTCGAATTCATACTGCCGAAACTATCGATTTCAAACAGTCTTCTTGTTCCTTACCAATACAAACTTATCACTACCAATTGGCTCAATAATCGATGTGTAAATATTTCGGATCTTTTCGTGAAAAGAGACCACAACCAGGTTCACGCAACGTAAATCTAAACGCTTCTATAAATTGGACTAACTGTTAGCTGAAGCTGGACATGTGACAAGCTCATGATTTCTAACATAGTTGACCACGTTCCACTAAACCAAAAGAATGTTCGATAGTATGCGGCCGGTAAAAATGAAACGACACAGTTTTATAAAGAAATCGCCAACCTCGAAGCACTATCATCCTTTAATGCAGTGGTGAGTGCGTTGGCAAACTGAGCAAAATTGACTTTTTGTTTCAGTGTACTGGCAACACGCAATGCGCAGTATATATCCGAACTCGTCGGCTTTTCTTGTTTGCTAATTCCATCAATCGCCTCCTTCACACCTGCTATTGGACCAATCGTGCACCCTTTCAACTCCGATCCAATTTGTACCGCATGATATATATTCGTTATACCTGATCCACTTACCTTCTTCACCAACTCACAAATCTCCTGGAACAAATAAACACTTTTCACAGAAGAAAATAATGATTAAAAAAATTTCCATATCGCTTTTTACAAACTTATAATCTTGACGAATTTAGATCCACAACGTTTTTTTTAGTTCAAAGTGATTTCATTCCTGTCCACTGTCCATCAGTTGAAACATTTCAAATTGTATCAGATATAATTATTTTGAAAAGCCTATCGCAATTTGCCAGAAATTTTCCAAACTGTAGTCAATAACTTCTGATTTTTTGACAGCAATGATTTGTTCAAAAAGTGATTCAAAAAAAAACAGACACTGGCAATGAAATAACGATGTTCGAACGAGGAAAACGATCACAAAGCAATTAAAGTAAACTGTACAAACCTTGGCTTTTGCTGCATCAACATCAATGCCAAGAGCTTTCAGACCACCAACTCCATGATAAAGAGTGGATAATTGCTGAAAATTTGTATAAAGTTAAATTAATTCCCAAATGTTATCAAACAGCTCGATTGAGAGAATCTGAATCAAGGCAAACTGATGAACGTTATCCTTCATAGAATGCTTTAAGTGGATATTGCTCTGACCAATAAGCGTCGACAAAGTTGCTGTGTTTATCAAATGCACAGCAACAAGCTATAGTGGTAGACAAATCAATCGAAGGCGTAATACTTCAGTTGCTGTACAACCGCATTGAAAAAGGGCATGTCACTTGAGGCTTGAGGGCAGACCGAAGAAACATGATATGAACAACTGCTCACCTGACTGTTGAGGGCGGTTTGGAAGACCTTAATGAGAGATTGACGACTCGCGTTGTCCAAGTAATTATTTATGAACGGCGTTGCACCAATTGACGAACCAATAAGGAGTGTAAAGAATATCGCAGAAAACATGGTCGTCATCTTCGATTACCCTTTGCCTGCAATAAATCGCAAACGAATAACAAATATGGAAAACACCTTGAAATTCTGCGAACTGGTGAGTGTGCTTGGAGATATTTCTAAAACTGTTCACAGCACATGCTCTCGGTTGTTTTCAAATCTTAGAACACCGCTAAATACTCTGTCTCAAGCGATAAAAGTGTATGGCAGATGAAATTGTGACATCAGAGATGTGATGAGATGAGAACCAGAAGGAATTCGGCAGATATATGAACAAAACGCTAAAATTGGTAAAAATTTTAGTACATTAAACGCAAAGTCCTGCGCTCTGCTATTATGCTGAGATCTTAATGCCAAAATTCAAACAAATATAAATTGAATTAACAAAACGACACCACTCAATCGTCATTTCAACAAAAAAAGAGAAGGAAATAAGTTTTAAAAAGTGAAATTTTCAACATTTTAAACGCTTTGCATGTCTATGAGACAGTGCATTAGCGCTGCTAGCTGTTATCTGTACTACCGTAAATACTTTACGTGTCATTTTGCTTGAATTTTGAGCTGAAAAATTCATTCAGAGAGTATTGTAACTTTAAAATATTTCAAAATCAGTTTAGTATGAAATTCTGTTCAAATAGTACATCACTTGGTAAAACTGCTCAATATCGAACCCTTTCATGAATACTGCATGTGTGATGCATTGTTGACATCTTCAGCAGGACAATTTGACGCAAATGAGTTAGGAATTGTCTCATCATAACAAGAAAGAAACGATGAGAACACGAAACTTGGAGCACATGAAACATTTATTGAAAATGTCTGGAGACGTCTTTGAAATAAACACTATGAACTGAAAAACCCATTCATTTCTCAATCTCTCTTTCGAGCAGTTATTCTCTTTTGCCATAAGTTTGATAATTTTATTCAGATAGACACCTGCAATATACATGCATTCGAACCTCAATTAAATGACAAAGTAGCCTATATTTTGGAACGAAATTCGTTGCTAACCGAACTTTTGTGGATGTTCAGTGAAAATCAAAAAATTGCGCCAATTTAAAATTTTCTAGTATCAACCAATACATACGACTACCTCCTAACCGCCAACACTATCGTGGAATGATTTTCGCCAGCTAGACAGGTTCCAATCTCCCGTTTCGTAGGCGATGCGGTACGAGGTCAACCCATCTTCAGTCCAGGCCATATCTGAGGCGGAAATTTCCCAAAACCATTAGCTGAAAACGGAGGGAAGGATCCACCATAGCGCAAAAATTCGTATACGACCGCGACACTTATTGTTTCAACCAAAAGAACCTCGTTTGGTCTCTTTCGGTTATTTTTAACTTTAGCTGGAGGAATGCTCTCTCTATGTCTGCTATTATGATTATCGATGGGATTGTGAATCTCAATCAGATACCACACAAATCTGGAGGGAGTACTGTTCCTGAATACAAACATTCGTTTAGCACGATTTCTCCATTCTTTGCTCTGGCTGAAACATCAAAAACGATTGTTAGCTTGGTTGTAGTCTTTCTTGGTGTTAGAACTGGATGTCGGGAAAAATAATGAAGCGGACCTTTCGCTTTTTTATCTTCCGAAACTTCCTCAATTATGCCTAAACACTCTTGTTCTCGTACATTACCCTCACACATCTTCAAGAGACCTGGTTTAAACTCTAATCTTCTCATTAATGATATCAAACCACCTAAGCATAATCCATAATTACTGTCGGCTGGGGCACATCTCAATTTCCACGGCCAACATACTTTCACCTTCCCTTGACAAACCCTACCGATAGTAGTACCTGCGAGCCTTCTTAACTACGGTAACTAGCCACGGCCACAAATTACGGTAGTTAGCCACGCCCGCACTTAACGAAAACGTTACGAATCGAGTAAAGACACGAACAGTTGAAAAATCAGAAACGGTCACACATATTTATCTGTTTAAGTGACGGGGAATGATCCATGCTAATTTATTATTTAATCTAATCTTATGTTGTAAGTGTTAGATCACAACTTGCAAGCTTTGTCGTGCTTACAAGCTAAAGAAAAACCATCTAGACTACGCACATGCATTCATAAATTTCTCGTCATTTTGGCCCCATCCATTTTTAGTAACCAGCACCAGTGATAATAGTGAGAATTTCTATGAGACCCTGAATAGCAATCAGCGAATGAAATCGTTGCATCAAACTGTCCACTACTAGCATCACCTTGTAATAATAAGTAATCAACGTAATTCTGATCAACCTCAAACTCAATCAATTCATATCTAAGAAAACAACCTCCTTCTAAACACCACTGAAAACAACCGATTTATTATAGTATCTGCAAGAGTAACCGCTCATTTCCTTGCAATTTTCAAATCAGCAAACCAGATACTGTGCAAGATTTTGATACGAAATCTCGCCCACGGCTCCGAGGAGAAACCGAGAAGGTTTTTTTCGATGACAAACTCTACATGAAGGAAAAAATTGAGCAGAAGTCATAGACAGCAGCTTTTTCTGTGCATACCCCTAACTATCAAACACTGATGGTCATTCAAGGCTTCTGATCTCATCACAGGATTTACCTTCGCTTGCATTAAGCGTCATACAATGAATGCCTATTCGTTATATCGCTTTCCTATCTTATAAGGATTAAATGTCCTAACAAGAAAGATAACGAACACTTTAGAGTCTATGATTCGGAGTTTTTCAAATAGTGAACAGCAGAAAATTAATACCACGTGTATGCGAAGCCCAACTCAAGATTCTAAAACAGCTGCCTAATAGTAATAATCATGCTCCATAGTATCGACATTCTGAACCATTCACAAATCTCCTCAATCCCCTATTCGAACAGTTTTGCCATAATAGCAACGCTACCTGCCAACCACAGCACGCGACAAAAGCTACACATGCATGAAATCTACCCTTTACAATCCAGAATCATCTTTTGCGCACACAGTCTATTAAGCGAAAACACTTTCCGCTCTTGCGATCTAAAAAACCCCCAGTCATGGTCACAGATTCTAAAAGTTCGCAGTCCCAGTCAAGATACATATAAGAAATATTACCGCAGTGATCCTTTAGTATCACAGTAAAAACATCAACGATCCTCATGTCAGTCAAGTGTAAATGTTTGACAACGAAGCATCATACCAATCAAAAGAAGGATCAAATTAGAATGAAACTTCAAAAGAATAATAATCAAAATCAGAGTGAAATCTGGTCCTATTTGTTGCGAAAGAGCTGCCATACGTTGTCCTTCCAACAATTAAACGAGCATCGCTCGTTAACCACCACAAAAAGATGACCTGTCACCATAATTCGGGGTTTTCAAAGGTGACCCCAAATTCTGGTGAACAGGTCATGGAACAAGCGGTAAAAAACTTTTATTCAACGTTATAAGAAATATCATTCAACGATGTGAAAAATGCAACAAGTGAACAACAAAAACGAAGCATCACTGCAAATAAAACCTCATCAAAATATGACAGAGGGATCTTCATCTCTGTACAATAGGCATCAGTTTTGACACAGGGATTTTCAGGGACTACATCGGTTAATTAACACGATACACCAATTTTATGGGCGGAAAATCTACCATTAAGACTCTGAACTCATTCCTTCAATCCGAATATTTGCATGAGATGTTCAAAGAAACTCTCGGATTATTTCAGTGGCACTATTGACAGGTGATAATTATACTGGTAATTACTAAACTTTCCAGAGTTTTTTTCGGAAATGTTTCTCCAAGCCACCTTTCCTCGAGAAGTTATCACTCAGTCAGTCATGAGCCTGAGAAGATTTAACGCTAGCAACCTGAAGAGAAGTCTAAACCCGATGCGGGAGCTAAACCACAGCTACCTAGCTCAACATCAGCATGTGTGAAAGCTCTCAAATGTGATGAATTGTTGAAAGCAAAGGTACTGATTCATCATTTTGGTAGTATTCAAACCCCATCTTTTAGGCTATTTTAGAGGTACTAGAAAGTGATAATAATCAAACTGGCTGGGGAAACAAGGATAGCATCGACAATGTTGTATGAATGCATTATGGCAGCAGCTAATAGATAAGCTTCGGCGAGTAACCACAAACACCTAAGAGATTTCTCCTTATAACGCATTTAGTAACATTGAACTGAGTGAAACGATTTCATATGTGCCAGTCAATGGTCAACCCGATCATAATTCCCCCCCTGTTAAGAGAAAGTGCGCACAGTGAGTCCGGGAACCCTCGTTACCTGAGCAAATGCCCAAAGGCACTACTCAGGCCAACTTACGCGCAATTCCCTATCCCCGGTCAAATCGGCGCCTTTCCCGGGCCGGGAACGCCCGTATTTTATTGCGAAGATGAATGATGATGATGCCCGGGTAAGCATCATCAACATATTTTGAGATATTTCTCCCCGATTTGCCGAGACTGCCGATAGGCGGGGAACGCCTGTCGCATTTACCTAAACCTAGCCCCTCTTATTGGCAGCTCGACGGGTTGGGATCACCCACGCAACCAAAATATGCTTTTTAGAAACAACCATTAATTGCACATATGATATCGCATTCACCTCAGTTCAGCTGTTACTAAACAGCACCACTAGGAGGACGTTGTTCGAGTCACCACCTAGCGACTCTACTCTTCGGGTGAGTGGTCCAGGCGAACTTTCCAGACCTACCGCTACCACCATAAGGCTCTTCATACCCTACATTATTTAAACTCAGTTTTTGTGGGAATGTTTTTTAATGTGCCAGTGTAATTATCATCACCACTAGGCGCACTTCCTCCCACAACTGGAACAATTGTTTTCCTTCAATACCTGTGCCCTAAAAAATTCATCACTTCCAAGAGCTTATGCACAGTGCTGAGTCTGATCTAGATATCTGCAGTGAAGCATGCGCATGAAGTTCGGACCCTTCTTCAAACTGCATGCGTTAAACCTAAACAGTCCTACAACCAACTAAGCTAGAACCGCCCAAATTGAGGTAGTTTTGAGAGAACATTTTCAGACTGGATGCTTGGAACTTCACTGAGGTGGTTCTCAACTTACACTGGTTATAAAGCTCAACAATTTTGAAAAATCACACTCCACCGGAAACAGGTAGTGCATCCCAGGGGCTCAGGGGATAACATAAAACATTACATATTCAACATAATGCATGTTCATTTTATACAACATTTACAAATACATCAATGTTTGTAAACAAATGGAGGAAAATAAAATGAAGAAACTGAAAAAAAGTGGTCACTCACTACGGTTCAATTTTAGTTATGTTTTCTTTTTTAATAAACAGTAACCAAGTAATGCAAAAAATATGTGGTGCTCATTCAACTGATGCTCATCTATTACGTTCCTAATGTACTAGAAGAAATTAAAAAATATAAATGATAATAAAGTTCAAAATGTTGGAAATCTGGCCTGAGGTGCGTTGATGCATCGTGCGTCGCGTTTTCATATCGGATATAAGATCGTGATGTTGTCTTGTGAGATTATGATATTGAACGCATCGACGAGATATCCTCTTTTGTCGCAAATGTACACCTCATGTAGAGCCGACGTTTGCCCTCTCGACGGCATGCAGAACATCTGACCGCACTCCAAATACGATTCTGAAAAAAGCACCAATACAAGGATTATATGAACAAGTCAAAACAAATATCACGATACTGTATTTCACATTTCAGCTCAGAAGCGAATCATCAATACTCACCCCATTCAGATCGCGTAATCCCACTACATCATTCATTCGATACCATCGGCCGTGATCCATCATGCATCCTGATGACCTAGAAAGAGAATCATTCACCATGGATAATCAGTCAGCGATACGCAAAGATCGGTTATCAATTTACGATATTATTCAATCCTGGCAACCTACTAGTATCGCTAGTCAATAAATTGAAGCAAAAGGTAAGCTGAATATCATCCTAAACAGCACCTAACTCACGATCAATAAATTCAATACCAAAAACCATCAAACACTATCATAAACAAACCGCATCGCAATCGTATTCACAACATAATATCAAACCGCATCGAACATAACACTACATTAAAAATGCTGGCTGATCAACGCACGCAAATAAATGATGGTGTATTGATCACTGCTGATCAAAAATAAATGATGGTGCATTGATCAGTGTTGATCAACGTTTTTCATGAAACAATGATGACTGGTGAAGTTAATCAAATACGTTAGCGGCATGCATTGAGTTACATCACATGAATGATCTATTACTGATAATTTTTGAACTTAGAGAATCTGATGAATTGGTATTTGTTTGACTGACTATCGGTATCAAACTGATAGAATTAGCAAGAAAGACTATGTAAATATTGCATGATGACGACTCAAAGGAGTAACATAACGCCTGTTGCATTGTTCTTTCGCGATCGAATTAATGTCTCGAAAAAATATATGGTTGCTCATCGCAGTTGTCTGTCTGTTCACGTCGGTTTAAGTACGAAAGCAATTTTCTAGCCAATTTATTTTGCTTAATTTGTTCTCTTTTCGAAGACTTCATTTACCCGAAATAATTTGATGAATTCCTTGGCACATGGCAAATGGGCGATAAAATGTTGCAATAACGAGCTGTTGAGAAGAACAAAAACAAAAAAAATTATATGATTCGATCGAAATACATTGTTGTTTCTTGATCAATTGAACACAAAAATAAATTGATTCTCAAGCGATAATCATGAAATGAATTCAGCATTTATCCATGCACTCATCATCAATATAATAAGCTAGACGCATGCAGCACTGAGATATTACAATCTTTCAATGTCACAGATTCATTTCATTGGTATGGATTATATCTCCCTCACTGGTTGACGCGACTGCGCTATCTATTTGAAATAGATCTAGGAAAATAGCTATATCTCCTCCAGTAAGCAAAATCCCTGGGCAAAATGTATATTTTTCTGGATGTAGAGATTCTGGTGAATTTGACGGTCCAAAGAAATTCACATGTTTCTGGGCAAACATGAGAATACGGTTAGCTTAAAGATCTCAAGTTAGCCCGGTAATGATTTATTACTGATAGTTTTTGATCTTAGAGAATATGATGAATTGGTATTTGTTTGACTAACTATCGGTATCAAAATGTTCATGTGATGTAACTCAATGCATGCCGCTAACGTATTTGATTAACTTCACCAGTCATCATTGTTTCATGAAAAACGTTGATCAACACTGATCAATGCACCATCATTTATTTTTGATCAGCAGTGATCAATACACCATCATTTATTTGCGTGCGTTGATCAGCCAGCATTTTTAATGTAGTGTTATGTTCGATGCGGTTTGATATTATGTTGTGAATACGATTGCGATGCGGTTTGTTTATGATAGTGTTTGATGGTTTTTGGTATTGAATTTATTGATCGTGAGTTAGGTGCTGTTTAGGATGATATTCAGCTTACCTTTTGCTTCAATTTATTGACTAGCGATACTAGTAGGTTGCCAGGATTGAATAATATCGTAAATTGATAACCGATCTTTGCGTATCGCTGACTGATTATCCATGGTGAATGATTCTCTTTCTAGGTCATCAGGATGCATGATGGATCACGGCCGATGGTATCGAATGAATGATGTAGTGGGATTACGCGATCTGAATGGGGTGAGTATTGATGATTCGCTTCTGAGCTGAAATGTGAAATACAGTATCGTGATATTTGTTTTGACTTGTTCATATAATCCTTGTATTGGTGCTTTTTTCAGAATCGTATTTGGAGTGCGGTCAGATGTTCTGCATGCCGTCGAGAGGGCAAACGTCGGCTCTACATGAGGTGTACATTTGCGACAAAAGAGGATATCTCGTCGATGCGTTCAATATCATAATCTCACAAGACAACATCACGATCTTATATCCGATATGAAAACGCGACGCACGATGCATCAACGCACCTCAGGCCAGATTTCCAACATTTTGAACTTTATTATCATTTATATTTTTTAATTTCTTCTAGTACATTAGGAACGTAATAGATGAGCATCAGTTGAATGAGCACCACATATTTTTTGCATTACTTGGTTACT
>JAPYMA010000592.1:0-15839 GCA_035041965.1 Anisakis pegreffii | reverse complement strand
ACCTAACCTATCCCCCTACTGGAAGCCATTCAAAGGCTTCAGAAGCACTTCACCCACCAAGCCTCACCCAAAGACTTGGCGATACATGATGCTTATCTCAGTCAAAAATGGCTTACGCACTTCACCACCATAACCTCACCCGTGGCTATGGTGGTTCATGATGCTTGGGCCATTATCTCAACCCAACCCTTATCTTATCTCCCTCATCGCTCATTCGTTTCATCGTAAATCACCCCTAAATAGAGCACATTGAATGATATAATTAAGGCTGAAATCATGCTAAACGCCTACATATAATTCCCCAAATAGATTCCCAAAAAACAGTAAGGCAACTAACTACTTAAGATTAAGCTGGACCACTACCTGTGAGGTAAGGCATGGAAGAAGTCTAAGGTCACCAAATACCTCCCGAACTCAATGCAAAAATCAATCCATCACAGTTGAAATGGTGGGCTGAATCTAAGTCAAGGCGGTCATTTAGGTGCGCATGCCAGTGAATAATCCCAGTGCAACAACGTAACATACATCCGTTGCTGCTGCACTCAGTCACTGACCCACCTAATCCTACCCAACCACTTTAAGCTTAATACCTAACCAAAACTACCTATCCCCTCTATACTAATTCCTACTCCTAATCTACAAACTACACCTAAACCCAATCACTCAATAACTCCACCAATAAATACCTATACCCTAACCTATGCTAACTACTAGAGATCTTAATTTCAACCTAATAACCTAAAAACAAAAAGACCTCGAGGTAAAATGCGGGTAATGACGTGCCACACCCTCTCGGCCCTTACCTAAGAGAGGAGGAAAATACATGCAAAACATGTAAAAAAACCCGTAAAAATAAAAGGACAAAAAATAAAAGGTAAAAAGTTGACCTGAGTGAGAAGCTTCCTTCGATCCATAAATCCTTTGGATATTTGTTGCACTCGATGTCGCCTTCCTCATGTCCGGATGCATATTAGTTGTCCTCTACGCTGTCATCTTGCTTCGGCAAATCCACTTTTACGCCGGGTTGCCATCCCCTGACGCAACCCTCCTCATTTATCCGGGCTTGGGACCGGCACTCAGGGCTATAAACCCTTCGTGGCTGAGTTAAAGCGGATAGCTCTTATCACGCATATTCTTACGTCAAGTCGTCTAAATCTGTAAATTTTTGACTAACCGGAAGCAATATGCAACATAATTAGATCAGTGAACAGAAAACAATGAAAATGTTGATTCATATAAGAATGAGAACAATTCGAATGCTTGATGTGAACCGAATGACACATATTTTTGTTTGTAAATGAATGCTAAGGATAATGAAGCGAACGAACGAATGGAAATATAAAGGCAAAAGACTCACCGATCGCTCTTCTCCATGTTTAAATCCAAATAAACTGGATGCACCTTCATCTTTTATGCCCTCACCGAAACACCAATCAAAATTTGCTTATCAATATCACCATTATAAAGAAACACTGAACCAAAATTAGCTCATCAAACACTGAATGATAAGCTGATCCATGAACAAACGAGAATATTTTGGCATATCGATCAAATCCTACAAAATTAATCAATTAAACCCAACGAATGCAGACACGATCCAATACGCACGAAAGGAATGAAACAATTCACTTTATGAATCCGAATAGAACAACGACAATAACGTGGAAAAATTTCCAAAAGGCCATCACCTTGAAAAACTACTAAATTCAGTCAACCGAACATCCCAACGGTATACTCCATCCACATTCCTCAAATATGAAACATAGCAAATTAATCAAATGAACACCACGCACTTGAACAACCCCACAACGACGGTTTTATGAACTCAAAATGGTACTAAAAAGGATTCGAGCCTAACTAATCTTCAAATGAATATATCCTACGTCAAGATCGCAACACAATTTCCGTGCGGTCTCTCGCATATCCAAATCACATAACCATACATCCAGATGAATTTGAGGACAATGGAGAACTGAAAATATGCAACAAAAAACAGTTTAATGCTGATCGGTGCACTAGTGCACGTAGTTTGAATTAACAATTGTATCAGTGTATTGCAAATGGCTACGTTATATGACCATAAATGCGCTGTTTTGGTACACTTGTTGGTATTCCATTATACAGTTAAATGTATGCTATTAGGTGATTGGTCCTCTGCAAATGTCACCGGTATTTAAGGAGAAGGGTGATAAAAAGAATAAATGTGATTCACTTACCACCGCCATCACTGATCAGTGCTGATCACACAGTAAGCAACAAACAATCAGTCGATACCTATAAAGGGGACTCTCAACTCGTAAGGTTACCAACGACTTGAAATTACATTCAACAACATCATAAATATGGCTCACTCAACAAAAAATATCTTTAAATACCAAATTTGCAGTTACTACCACGTGATGACTACACTTCTGCAGATATCATGACCATAAATACAGAAATAATTTATAATAAGATGAATAAAATCAAGTTTATCACCGTGATGTACGAATGTGGACGAGAATAATGAAATTTCAACGATAAAAACATTAATAAAATTACCTCAAAATGCTGAAATTTTCCATTATTATAAAGATTATAGCTCTGAATAATTGCAATACACAATCGTCACTCTTCAATTGTGGCAATCGAATTGCATTTCAATTACAACGATACGATTGCAACAATAAAAATAGCGACAGATGAGTCATCCTTATTCGAGCTTCCTTCCCAATCATCGGGAGGAGTGTCCACAATTGTATTCGATATTTTCACATCCCGATCGCATATAACGACAACAAAACTTCACTTCACGGATATTCGAATGAAATGGAATATTGCCTGAACATCACATAAAACCAACACGTTTTTCCATCATTCAAACAATCAACCTTATTGAACTTTCCTTTTACGTGATCTATCGCGAATAAAGGATTTGAGAGTGGATAATAACCACATATCTCAATATACGAGTAAATCCAACTGAATAAGTATTGGACAAAAAACTGAAAATAGTGTGCAAAAAGAGAGTGAAGTTGGCACATGACCATTGCTCGGTGTAGTGTCAAAGTGCCAATCAAAACGAAATAAGCAAATCCAATCCGTTAAATTCGATTCCAACGGATCCTTCAAAAGACCGCTCCGATCCTTTTCTCTTCTTTGACTGCATCCACCTCAATAAATCCAGATAACTCCATTGCTCAATACACTCTTCATTATCATCCTCCCACTTTTCCTGAAACATCGTCGAAAACGCAGGCAAATTTATATGTCGTCGTAATCGGTGAAACACATGAAACCATATCATATATTGCTTAAATGTGGAAGGATTAAGTGAATGAATAAACGATCCAACAAACGATTCGAATTTGTCGAAATCTAAACTAAAATTCTTCCCAACATCAATCCCCTAATCAATTCCCTAAGCTGCTTAGTTGTGCGATGTCACCTTATTGACCATTACGTCAGCCATTGTCTTTTCATCAGTTTTATATCAGTCTTCCTTTTATTTCATCCTTCATGCGAGTAAGAATGTTCCGCAAACATTGCAAATTCACCATTCCAAAACAGTCAAATACATACCGATCATCCCGATGCAGCATACCAAAAAATGGCAAAATATCATACAAGAAGAAACAGAAGATATAATCCTCTATCAGCCGATTGCATTGAATATCATAACATATTAAGAACATCATTTTTTATTCGTTTTTATTAATGTTACACAAAAAATATCAACAAAATATCCACTAAAAAACGAGTAATTTCGAAAAGTAAATAAATAAATAAATAAATACAAATGGCAAATTGTTAACTCAGAAACTCAAAAGCAAACTCAAAAAAGTAAACGCTAAACATTGGATAACGACGAAATAATAATTAAAATCAAGGTTTGAATTTCAAAAAAAGAAATCGAAATGAGTGAAATCTCGGATGATTTTTTAATAATAGAATAATAAAACATTACATAACGACAAAATATCAATCAAAATAAACATTTCAAGTAATCAAACAAAATATTAAATGAACATTAAACAAACAATTTTATACGACTACAGGGGGACAGTACCGGGTGAGTGACTACTCCTAGAAAGTAGCCACGTACTGAACCCTGTAGGAGCTAATAATATATCATATGAAAAAACATACAAAAATAGTCAAATTATCATGCAATATCTCTTATGTTAAGAGATATTTTATCCAAGAAAATATCACATTGCCCCTATCAAATGGGGTTCAATTGTGAATATGCGAAGAAAAATTGAATGAAAATAAAAGATAATGTTGGGTGAATGCTAACGTGTCTAGGACACGCTAGCACACATTATCTTTTATTTTTAAAATATTTATGACTAAAAATAAAAAGTTATAAATTAGTAACAATTATTAGTAAACTTAATAAAATGATAATCTCTCAAAAAATCGCCAATGAGGCGAATAATAACGAAAAATTGAAAAACATTTCAAAAAATACTCAACATATTGAACATAAAAATAACACAAACATATGTAACATAAAAGAAATTCAGTACAATAAATAAAATGAGTATTTCATAAATACTCCTCAGTTGGCCGGCACAACTGTCCCACCCACCACCCTCCAGCCAGCCCTCCAGTAATACACAGTAATTAAACTGTGTACAATAGCACATAATAATTACACAAAATACACAAAACACATTAAACCATCAAAAATAATCAGCAAAATAATTCGACAAAAAAACCGCATTAAATGTCGAATAATAATCAAAAATCAAACATTGATTCAAATAATCAATATACAAATAAAAAATAACAGTCAAACATTAAACTACAATCAAACATCATCAAATAATTAATAAACAATAATTCAAATAAACAATAATCAAACATTCGACATCATCAAAAAATAATTAAAAAGCGTACGAAAAATAAAAATCATTCAAAACAATTGAAATAATTCAACTAAAAAAAGAAAACATTCACACATAATGAAAACATCGCAATAAATAACACCAATAAATAAATAAACTCAAAAAAACAAAAAGAAACATCTCATAAACTCATTAAACACCTCATTAAACGAACATCTCAAAAATAAACTCATACATAAATAAACAAAAACAAACAAAATCTCATAAAACAACTCAAAAAAGGCAAAATTCATTTTAAAAATTCATACTTTTTTAATCAAACCTAGGCCTAGGAAGATTTATTTCTTTCACAAAAAGACGAGTCAATACTACTCGCCGTTATCATCAATACTTATCAAATGAAAAATACAAAAAAAGAACTGAAAACACAAAATGACAAAATAATTATGAATCACATAGAAATTTTAAAAACGCAGCGCAAAAAACAATTAACATTATAAAGACGAAATAAAAACACAAAAACACATTTCAAGAAATACAAAAAAGGATGTGATGACGACGATAACAAAATAAAAATAATGTGATGACGATTTTAAAAAATTGAAAATATCACAAACTTCAAAAACGGTCGCTTGTGACCGGTGCGATACGTGGCCTCTTGTGGCCGATGCGAGAAATGACACAAAATAATAATGGCCGCTTGTGGCCAATGCGAGAAATAACGATAAAAATAATTGTGGCCGCTTGTGGCCTCTGAATCGTTGTGCCCAATGAATTGGGCTCCAGGTATGTCTGCAAAATGAAAGCATTAAAATTATACAAATCATTATCATTTCTCAATAAATCACCGAAGACATTCCCTCCAAGAACAATATAAATTCAATGTAAAGTCAGAATAAAATAAAACAAAAAATGGAATCAAAATGAGTAATCAAAATGTTTACCTATATCCAAGAGGGCACATGCCTAGTCCCTCCACCGATCGGCTTTTGATTGAACGCCCACGGAGCATGACATGAAGGATCCCTACCCAAAATTGGACAAATAATAAAAAAAATCGTGCCGTCGGTAAAACCATCACGTCCAAGCGCGTCACTCATTTGACGCGATAATAATAATTCTTCGTCCGGCATTAATTCCATATCCGATAGGGTGTGTCAGAGCATCACCCTTTTTAATATAACCAATCTGAAGAGAAATTTAAATCATTAATTATCAGACATTCACAACAAATGATAACGACGACAATAGCGAAGCTCTTGCTAAGTCTCACCCTTGACCTCGCATCTTTCTCGTCTCTTTTGCCATCATCATCATCATAAGCTAAGCCGTCAAGAGAATAGGATGAAAATAGAGAAAATGGTAAGAGAAAATTACAATGAAACACTAACATCAAAAGGTCCGGAATCTTTCACATTCGTGAAGATGCCATCACAATTGAAACTGGCCATATAGGGCCTTTGCATCACATGCGGTCCCTAAGGACCTTCAATGGCATAAAGGCCATGTTTCGGCTTTCGGGCAGGCTAATCGCCCAAGTTTATCTGGAATACAACGTGATCATTTAGTGAACCGTCAAAATTGATCATGCAAACAATCGTAATACTCGCATTAACGCATCATTTCCATTTGATCGAATAATCACAATTATCGCGATAAAGGAACCAAACGACCACGGCTATCAGAAGCTGTTCATCGAGCCACTGATAACATGAAATTATATCAAGCGTGTCTACCAAACAAGTGATGACGAAAACAGAAATAACCAAACTGTCCCGATCCTCCAACGCAAAATCGAAACGGCAATGTAACCTCGCGAAAAATGTCACAATCAATCGCACGCTAACAACTAATCTTCCGCATACGAAGCAATAAAATCATCGTGAAGTAATATGAAGATTGACAAATTCCATCTAATAACTTCCGAATAATAGTAATAAAAGCGATTTTCGTTCACTGAATCTGATAAATTCATCCGATTACTTAATTAGAAATAAGCATCAATCCTGATATTATGAAACAAATGTCAAACAGCGTGTACTAATTGATCGTGTAGAAGCGATTTGCAGGTCTTGCAAATACCTAAACGGTACAAATTTTGTACCTGAATAGCACTTTGGCTGAAATCATTCAAGACTTTTTAGTTATGAGAAGATTAACTTGCCATCGAATCGACAATTGTGACCGTTATCGTGCACATATCTGGCTTTATAAAGTGAATGGCTCAAAGATATTCATGATGCATGTCATACAATTGATATCACCACGGATGTTATCATTGCTATTATCTATTATCAAATTCATCGTCATATTATTTCGATGAATACACTATCATTCTCATACACTGGTGTGCTGTCACGATGCCAATCAAGAAGTGTGTGAAAGTGACTGTCCTACGCGCCAATCAATACATTGCTCTCGATAGTTTATCAGTGAAGTGTATCAAAAGTGACCGCCCACTATGACGGTCAATGAATGTACTCTTGATCGCTTTACATGCCAATCAACGCACTAAATGCGGCAACTTAATTGAGCAGTTACAGGCATGTGCTGAGGTGGTTAGATTGTTGCAAATATCACGATTAACTGCGAGATACAGCAATAAAAACAATACTTCTGGTTTAGTAGTTACCCAACTAATCTTGCCCGTTAATTTATGTTGAAATACTATTGACCAGTGATAATCTAAAGTCCAAAATGATCACTTTTTAATGATTCAGCGATATGATGCAAAACCAACGATACTATTTATGATCACAGTGGTGAGAATTTCTATGAGATGCTGAATAGCAATAAGCGGAAACAATGGTTGCATCAAACTGTCCTTTACTAGTGTCATCTTGTAATAAAGAATCAGCTTAATTCTCAGCAATCTCAAATCTAATCTGTTGATATCTATGAGACTAAACTCCTCTTAAACATGACTGAAACCAGCAGATGTATTGTTTGTACGAGTAATTGTTCATTTCCTCGCAAGTTTCAAATCATGGAACAACAAACAATTAATATTCATTCCTTTATTAGACGAACA
Organism: Anisakis pegreffii; assembly: GCA_035041965.1. Lineage (NCBI taxonomy): Eukaryota > Metazoa > Nematoda > Chromadorea > Rhabditida > Anisakidae > Anisakis > Anisakis pegreffii. Next base: position 7,976 of record JAPYMA010000592.1, on the reverse strand, counting down.
AAATAACAGAGATGCTACTCATAACGAAGATAGTAATAACAATAAAATAGTGCAAGTAGTAATGAATGCCACTTGTCTAAACGATGCATTTGGATAACTCACTCTAAAACAATCGCAGAACACTGCTTCCAACAAAATACAAGCACAAGGAAATATTTCAACACTGAAATCATAGTAATTATTGTTGAATATAAATTCGATCAAGATCCTGAAAGCGATTCGATTCTATCAAAATGTTTACCAAACCGTTTCACCAGTTCCTTGGATAACAAAAATCCTCATTCTGATTATCATTATTAATGCGATCAGTCATAAGGACAAGCTCCGCTCTCGTTCATCTCCACCACAAATCCTCCCCATCAAAAGCACATTCACATTACGCGGTTGAAAATCTCGAATTTCAATTCGCATCAGGGAATTCCGCATTCACAAAGCTTATCTTCGAAGATCAAATGGATTAGGAAGCATAAAAGTGAAACCGCGAATTCAAATTATGCTCACAGTTTGAAAAAACAAGTAACAACGATATGACAACAGAGAATCATCTAACTGATCAAATGAACCAATACAATCATTCGCAAAATCATATGTGACCTCAAAAAACACACAAATCATCAAAACTAATCTGATTATATACAATACAATGTAATCAAGTAACATTAATATCTCCACATAAAACGTAACAATTTAACGATTGTGTTTGTCTGTTGCACAACAAACTCTTTAAGTGACTCAAAACGGACATAAATCCTCTGAATTCCCTTCTCACTCCCCCCCGCCCCCTCTAACCTCCCAAAAATGAATATCAAACTTCTAATGTTGTCAAAACAGTCCCTCAAGACATCACTACACCATCCACCCATCTGATCCATCTAAATTCCTTCCACCTCCCATTGCCTATCGCCATTCAAAGTCCTTTCCATCTAAAGTATCAAACATGAAAGTATTCACGAATTAACAACAATACAACATCATGTATCGTAGTCTTCATCATCGGGAGCGCGTCTCTTCAGCACACTACTAATCGCTTCAGGTTTTGTCTGACGTGGTGTTTCTGTGGGTCGATCCGAATCCTCTCGTTGTGAACGACCCAGCTGATCGGCCACTTCTTTCAGACGTTCACGGCTCTGAAAAAAAAAAGAACAATGATCTACTTCACATGAACAAATCACATGATTTTCTGATAAGCTAGCTCCTCCAAAATGTCCACAACATAAATCCCAACAACATTTCAAATTCTGCTCAAACTGTTTTGAACAGCTAACAGAACTAAACATAGCGTTTTCACATTAATTCAAAGATGACATTCTGGAAAATTTCCTCTGCTCACTGCACGATGTAATTCACAATTGGAGACATTCCTTTCTTCTTATTCACCGGATATTTTCAGAATGTTTTGTTGTTTTTTTGGGAGAGAGAAAATCTGAACAATTTATAGTATTCACTAATGGTCTTGACATAATTCAAAAGCAAAACCGGGCAAATAATTCAATCAATCGAAGCTCATCATCACCTTCCACTGCATGTTCGGCTGTACTAAACAAAATCGATCGTTCGGTAATCGCATTCCGAAGTTCTGTCGAATCGCTGGTAAAGGAACGGAATTTTTTTGTTCGGCCAACTCCAACATAAACTGTCGATTATGACGGATACCACGCCATGACGCATCTAAAAATGCGTAACTGAACGCAACAACAAAAATGAACAGATCGAAGCGATGATTGATCAATATAATTACCATATGGATGGGCACCATTTAAACATTTCCTATTAATTCCAGTCAAACATCTGAAACATTTTGGATCAATTCAAGAAAAATTCGTTCGTTCTTCGTCCTGATCGAACGAATTCCAACCATGCTCATCTCACACGAACAAAAACTGATGACAATATAAGGGCGTTTGTTGTAACGACCAGAATATTAATAATAATAATAATAATAACAATAATCATAATAAGAAGCAAACAATTACTAGCGTTATCAATGGCAAACTGCACGTCAGCTTCATCGATCAGCTTCTTGCCAGCATGTTCACTCAACGATCGCGCATCTTCTAACAGTTCCGTTGTATATCTCAAACAAACCTCATCATTTTTATTCTGCATTCATCTATAATATCAAATCTGCAACCATAACCCATTAACAGGAATTAAATCGCTCCGTTATCAACAATGATTACGCTTCCGTTATTTACAACACAGGCAACTCTACAAATTCGGAGAGCATGCGTCCTCTTCAACTTCATTTTCAAGCCTCCTTTGTGCTGATGACTGCCACAGAAGAGAGCTATTTCTCTCTTTATTGCTATGTACTCATTTTGATCATCATAGGGAATAGTACCAATATCATAAACAACAAACAGTTTAACTATGAATCATCATCTAATGCTGCTGACCATGAGCACGACTCAAACACGTCCGTTGCATTCATTCAAATTCCTCTAACTTCCTGAAGTTATGCGAACTACTAAAGGAATGAACACTCATGCCATAGGCCTGATCACAAGCACACCTTTTACTTTTCATATTCCTTTTTCATATCGATCAACTGCCAACAACAAACAAATTCACATTTACTGGCAAAAACGTGAATTCTGAATTATTAGGCCTTAGTAGTGCAGATGAATGAATCGTAATGAAGGTGTAATTCATACCGATAAGCGAACTCGAGTAGCTGTGAAACAATTCTTGGTTCATAATCTGTTACACCCATTTCTTTGAGAATATTCTGCATTACGACCGCATCATGCGGGATTGACTGGCTCATCTTTGCTCTAAAATGTCTACAGCTGACAATCTCATCGACACAATTGATAGCAATAAATTCGCAAACGTTTATCATTTTGTCGATCAACAATCATGAATTCTTTAAGTTAATCCGTATGAAAGCCTTGTCATTATTCTACTTGAAACAGAACCATTAGAAGAAACAATATATCATATGATACGATGATAAGTTTTTAACGCTGTGAATGACTCACTTCATCCAAACACAACAACAGCTTTTTGAGAATACAGTTTATTACACATAATGATAATAATAATAAATAACAGCAAAACTTGATATTGTCATACAATAGCAAGCAAGATAAGATAATTGAAACAAAAAGAATGCCAAACAGCCAACGCACCAACCAATCAATTAGATCATGAAGAAAAAACATCAAATATAGGCAACAATGAAATCTTTCAGTGAATATATGCAAAAAGAAAATTCCTGACGACAGGATAACCAAAAAGGAATCAGAGAATGAATGCATAACTGATCAGAGAGCGTTTTGTCGGCTTATCAAATATCAAACAGCGCAACGTTTTCAGCTTTCTAAACAAATGTGTGCAAGTGTTCATAATGTGCAAAGTTCTTACATAATCTTCATTTACACGACTTTTCAAATATTCAGAAACATACCACAACGTCATCAAATGGTAACTGCATAACACAATTACTTCGATATCTCATACATGATAAACTTGGTAGTTAATTTGAAAAATCATAATCGAACGTCATTAAGACAAACGAAACAATCATACTATCTTCGGCTGCTTCCTTCTTTCAAAACTGGAGCTCAATTCTTGAATAAAACGAAATAAGGCTAGGGCTGGCTCTTGAAGCCAGCTGAAGAACTTTCAGTCATTTGCGTAAAGAAAGTGATAAAAACATAACGATCTCATATATCTCGATGAATTTTAGCAACAAAAAAATTACAATGAAGTCAACATTATAAACAATAAAAGAAATGGAAACAAAATATTGGATAATTGTGTTGAATTATGAAGTGGAACGATGAAACGATGCATTGCGATACTCAGTTGAATTGCTTTAAATTTTGTTTCCGCGTTTTGATCAGACAGTTGGAAGTAGATGAAAATGAGGATCGATTATGTGGAGGCGCTAAAATTTTACAGTGCGTACAAATGTCATGATTGATTCAGGCATGCGTTATGGCCCTCACAAAATCTGATATATTCACATTACCATGAGAATCATCGTGACCGGCCAGTAGCTGATCCACCTGAAAGTGACCAATTTGATTCAAACATTTTTCAATGTCGACTGTTTTTGACAATTCAGTTAATAATGTATACTTCCATATTATATGATAAAACTGGAAGTTATTATTATTATTATTATTATGGAAAGGGAAAAACATTCTCAAAAGATCTGAAACTGACAAAATAGAAACATATTTAGATGCATGCCATTTTATTGTTAATGAAATGCATCGAAATGTAACATTGCAAGCGATCAATGAAATCAGAAGCTACAACAAATATCAACGATACCTCCTCATCTGACAATTTCTCACCCAAAGTCGTCAACAAATGTCTCAGTTCGGCCACATTTATCAGTCCGTTACCCTTAAAAATATCCACTTTTATTTCAGTCTCTTAAAGAATAACAACAATGAACGAAAAGCTAATCGATTTCCTGTTCAGCTAAAAAAAACGATGATTCATGAGATATTATTATACAACAGCAAAAAGCAATAATGAAACCATCAAATGATAACAATAATAATATCGATCAAATTTCAAAGGTTGATCAGAATGAACGGAAGATGTGAGATGAAGTAGTTGATAGATATAAGTGAGTTACCTCTTTATCGAAATGCGACAACCCCTCAACGAACTCCTCGAACGAGTGATTCTCTTTCGATTTGTTGACCGACTGATAAATCGGCACAAAGTCTTCGAACGTGATTCTCGTGTCTGGATCAGTCCAATGCGCGCAACACTTTTGAATTTCTGCGTTAGTCGGGTTCTGTCCCAGTGCACGAAGTACATCACCAACTTGAGTCACACAGATTTTTTCATCACCCTTTGAGAATCACATTCATTATTAATTAATGATGTGTTTATTCAATTTCACATGCATAACCTTGTCATTCATTAAAAATCGGAATTTCTAAATGTATAAAATACTATTATCAGTATACCCTACATAGTGTATATTTCCGACACAGAGCAAAACTTAAACTTCAAGAAATTAAAAAAGAGAATTTTGAAGAAAAAAACCTTTGAGTCGAAATAGCAGAATACTTCACGACACTCAGAGAGTTGTTCCTCGTTTGACGAAACCATTTTCGGAACTGGGATTTCCTCGATACCCTGGAAACAAAATGAATAAATTCAAAAGAATCAGTTATCAATAGAGAATCGAACGAAAAATCCGTATTCGAATGATCAATTAACGCACTAAACGTTCTTATGACAATTGTCAATATGAAAAAGTCAATTAGTAGAATAACGATAAAAACAACGAGAGGAATAATACTTTAACTTCTTAAAGTTTAACGCTTCAATAATAACAACGATAACAATAATACTAATAATAATAACATCATAATACAGATGATGATCCTTAGGAATTCTGGAGTTGCACAAGCATTGAGATAGGAATGTGACTAATATTTACACATCTCACTGATCCACGTGGTGATACAATTTCAATGATAGAACGATGAAACTTCATTCAATGTAAAACATGAGAAACAATACGAAAAATGACTGTCCTCATGAAAATTTGAATATGAATATGCAATTGAATGTGAAAAAAATGAATACGAATGAAAATTGAAAAATAATTATCTTAAGAAAAATACGAAATTGAATATGAAGAACCGAAAAAAGCATGAGAACAATTTGAAAAACTGAAAACAAGACGAAGAAAACCTATAAAAGTAATACAGGTGCCAAAGCAAACGCAGATGATGTTTAGCTGCATACACTCGAATAGGCTGGCGTTTAGGTTTACTGATAGGTCTGCGAAATAATTTGAACTTACCTCTTGCTAAAATTCACCCGTATAAGCTAAATCCGCCCACCTTCGAACTCCTCCGTACACTTTTACATGTAACCTTATTGCGCTGAGAAATGATTTTTGTGAAGCGCAGAATACTCGGCTCTTTTGCACACAATTTGAACGCACCATCAGAGGTTTGTGTTGCACTATGCAGACGGTCAGAGAGAGATTAAAATAACGCGATCGCAATGGTGTGGGTAGAAGAAGCCAAATTGCACTTTCGTACGCGCGCGGGCCCGAATGTTTAAAGGTGAGAGAAGGAGAGGAAAACGCTTCGTAAAAGCACACAAAACGAACCGAATGAATGCAGCCGTGAAACGTAATAACGAGGAATCGTTGTAGCACAATCTTTGCGTTTGATTCCAAATTGAATTCTCTACAATCACAGAAGGTTTCAGGAAAATTCATCATTTAGTTTTCGAAATTGTAACTTAAAAAGAACCTTCATGAGGAGAAATAATGCCTTTGCAAGCGATTGAAATGGAAAAAGTGCTGGAACAGAAATTTGATCGGTCAATGCCAAGTAGTCCATTGGAAAGACAATTGAATTCTCTACAAGCACAGAAGGTTTCAGGAAAATTCATCATCTAGTTTTCGAAATTGTAACTTAAAAAGAACCTTCATGAGTAGAAATAATGCCTTTGCAAGCGATTGAAATGGAAAAAGTGCTGGAACAGAAATTTGATCGGTCAATGCCAAGTAGTTCATTGGAAAGAGAATTGAATTCTCTACAAGCACAGAAGGTTTCAGGAAAATTCATCATCTAGTTTTCGAAATTGTAACTTAAAAAGAACCTTCATGAGGAGAAATAATGCCTTTGCAAGCGATTGAAATGGAAAAAGTGCTGGAACAGAAATTTGATCGGTCAATGCCAAGTAGTTCATTGGAAAGAGAATTGAATTCTCTACAAGCACAGAAGGTTTCAGGAAAATTCATCATCTAGTTTTCGAAATTGTAACTTAAAAAGAACCTTCATGAGGAGAAATAATGCCTTTGCAAGCGATTGAAATGGAAAAAGTGCTGGAACAGAAATTTGATCGGTCAATGCCAAGTAGTTCATTGGAAAGAGAATTGAATTCTCTACAAGCACAGAAGGTTTCAGGAAAATTCATCATCTAGTTTTCGAAATTGTAACTTAAAAAGAACCTTCATGAGGAGAAATAATGCCTTTGCAAGCGATTGAAATGGAAAAAGTGCTGGAACAGAAATTTGATCGGTCAATGCCAAGTAGTTCATTGGAAAGAGAATTGAATTCTCTACAAGCACAGAAGGTTTCAGGAAAATTCATCATCTAGTTTTCGAAATTGTAACTTAAAAAGAACCTTCATGAGGAGAAATAATGCCTTTGCAAGCGATTGAAATGGAAAAAGTGCTGGAACAGAAATTTGATCGGTCAATGCCAAGTAGTTCATTGGAAAGAGAATTGAATTCTCTACAAGCACAGAAGGTTTCAGGAAAATTCATCATTTAGTTTTCGAAATTTTAACTTAAAAAGAACCTTCATGAGTAGAAATAATGCCTTTGCAAGCGATTGAAATGGAAAAAGTGCTGGAACAGAAAATTCGGTGAAAAGTGTATGAAAATTTATGTCAATCATGGACGAAATATCTCACTTCCATCAGCTATATACCAGTCGTCATTATTGATTTTTGACCGTTTCATAAGATTGATTTAATTTTCACAGTATAATAATACTGTTTTTCATGCATTTGGGCAATGCAGATCTCGTTTCTGCAGTGGTTGCTAAAGAATCATTAAATGCTCAACAGACCTATAGAATGCCCAACAGGGGCTCGAAGTGACAGCCGGAGTCGTTTCTCAGCAACAGTGTTGGTCGTTGTGGGAGTGGCTCGACCAACATCTGCAATTTCAGGTATAGTGGGAACCATACGGATCGCATGTTTACAGTTTGTCCATTTTGTTGAGAAAGATGGTGTCCTCTTTATATAACTGATCGGATGTAGTGTGAAGTACTCAGAAATGGTATAAACATGCAGAATAAAAGACGGTAGGTTTTAGATTGAATAGCACTCACGGAGCAGGATCTCGCGACTTCTTCGGAATATGTCTGCCATGTCCGCATGCTTGTAAAAACGAAGATATTGATATTGAAGCGAAGTGCAGCGGCAAGAAGGTCAACATCATCTCCCCATCGCCTTCTATCCATAGCATG
>JAPYMA010000591.1:0-13269 GCA_035041965.1 Anisakis pegreffii | reverse complement strand
ATCTGTGGAAGGTTATATAAAAAGAAGGTCCATCAAGGTTGATACATCGTGGCGTATAGGTTGGTTGAATGTTGAGAAATCTTTCTTTTGTCACCGTTTGGATGACATCTGGTCGCTTGATGATACTTAGTTGATTCGTTGGTTTTGTTTGATATTTAAGGAATATTCCCTATCATTCGAATATCCGTGAAGTAAAGTTTTGTTGCCCTTATCTGCAATCGGAATGTGAAAATACTGAACGCAATAGTGGAAAGAATCATTGGGAAGGAATCTTGAATAGGGATGACTCATTTGTCACTGTTTTCGTTGTTGCAACCGTATTGTGGTAATTGAAATCCAATTCGATTGCTGCAATTAAAAAGCGATGATTGTGTATTGTTCATATTGAGAGTTATAATTTTTACAATAATGGAAAACGTCTTCATTTTGAAGTGATTTTATTGATATTTTGTCGTTGAAATATCAGCATTCTTGTTCACATTCGCACATCACATTGATAAAGTTTATTTTATTCATTTTATTACAAATTATTTCTCTTACTTATGGTCATGATATATGCAAAGGTTTAGTCATCACATGGTAGTAACTACAAATTTGATAATGAAGGACATCATCTACATGTTAAGTCATATTTATGGTGTTGTTAAATGCAATTTCAGGTGTTTGAAGATCGTACTATTTATATGTAACGGTTATTTCTTTGTTCCTTGCTATGTGATTAGCAGTGATCACTGATACGGTTCTTGATTTAAACTACGTGCATTAATGCATCGATTGCATCAGGCATTAATCATGCACAGGTTCGTTTTTTTGCTGCATATTTCCGACTCTCCGTTTTGCTCAAATTCAGCTGGATGTGTGAGATGTATGATTTCGCAATACGAGGAAGATTGCAAGATAATTTGATGAGATCTTCACGAGAAAAAGGAAAAGTTTACTTGAAGAATCAGTAGGCTGGAATCCTTTTAATACCACCTTTATTGACTGAATTTTGAGATTTTGAAGTCACCAAGTCATTTTGAGATTCTGAAATTGTTTAAGTGCGTTGTATTTATTCGTATTTGAGGAATGTGGATGGAGTGTACTGTTGGGATATTCGGCTGACTGAATTTAGCTGTTTTGAAATGTGATTAGAATTTGAAACTTTATTAATTTATTCTTTATCGTTTTTGCGCATTGGATGATGTCAACATTCGTAAGATTCAATTGATCAATTTTACAGAATTGATCGATATGCCAGAATAGTCCCGTTTATTTGTTGGTCAGCGTTTTATTCATTATTTTGGTTCAGTGATTCTTTTCGATGGCAATATTGATGAGCAGAATTTGATTGGTGTTTCGATAAGGTTTATCAGATGAAGGTGTACGCAGTTTATTTGGATTCTGCAGTGGAGAAGCGCAATCGGTGAGTCCATTTTACCTTTATGTTTCCATTCGTTCGTTCGCTTAATTATCCTCACCATTCCTTTACAAACAAAAATGTGTCCCTCGATTCATATCAGGCATTTGATTTGTTCTCATTCTTATATGAATCAACCATTTCATTCGTTCCTGTTCATTGATTTACTTATGTTGGATATTGCTTTCTGTCAGTCAAAAAAAAATTTACAGATTTAGAAGACTTGATGTAAGAAGATGCATGATAACCGCCGTTTGCTTTAACTCAGCCACGAAGGGTTTACAGCCCTGAGTGCCGGTCCCAAGCCCGGATAAATGAGGAGGGTTGCGTCAGGGGATGGCAACCCGGCGTAAAAGTGGATTTGCCGAAGCAAAATGGCACCGTAGTTGACAACGACACAAATCAAACCGAGGTGAGCAGGGTGCAATAAGGTGAACGACAGCGAGCGATTATCAACAAAGAAAGACCTCAACCGACATACAGGTCAAATTTTCACCTTTTATTTTCTATTCTTTTACTTTTACGGGGTTTTCGTGCATGTTTTGCATGTATATTCCCCCCTTAGGTAAGGACTGAGAGGGTGCGGCACGTCATTATCCGCATTTTACCTCGAGGTTTTTTTGTTTTTAGGTTATTAAGTAGAAATTAGGTTATCTAGTAGTTAGCTAAGGTCAGGGAGAAGGTATTTATTGGTGGAGTTATTGAGTGACTAGGTTTAAGTGTAGTTTGTGGATTAGGAGTAGGAATTAGTATAGAGGGGATAGGTAGTTTTGGTTAGGTATTAAGCTTAAAGTGGTTGGGTAGGGTCAGGGTGGTCAGTGACCGAGTGTAGCAGCAATGGATGTGTGTTAAGTTGTTGCACTGGGGTTATTCACTGGCGTACGCACCTAAATGACCGCCTTACCTTAGATTCAGCCCATCATTTCAACTGTGATGGATTGATTTTTGCATTGAGTTCGGGAGGTATTTGGTAACCCTAGACTCCTCTCATGCCTTGACTCATGGGTCCTAGTCTAGCTTAATCTTAAGTAGTTAGTTGCCTTACTGTTTTTTGGGAATCTATTTGGGGAATTATATGTAGGCGTTTAGCATGATTTCAGCCTTAATTGTATCATTCAATGTGCTCTATTTAGGGGTGATTTGAGGTGAGACGAATGAGCGATGAGGGAGATAAGATAAGGGTTGGGTTGAGATAATGGCCCAAGCATCATGAACCACCATAGCCACGGGTGAGATTATGGTGGTGAAGTGCGTAAGCCATTTTTGACTGAGATAAGCATCATGTATCGCCAAGTCTTTGGGTGAGGCTTGGTTGGTGAAGTGCTTCCGAAGCCTTTGAATGGCTTCCAGTAGGGGGATAGGTTAGGTTAGGTTAGGCTCAGGGGCGGGGGTAGGGAATAGAGCATATTGTTTGGTACTTTTAAAGCTGACATTGTTCTAAATGCTTGCATATAGTTTTCCACTTATGTTCTCAATAGACAGCGAGTCTTCTAGCTGCGTAAGGTTATGCTGGATTAGGACTTATGAGGAGTAGGGTATGACAGGAGGATTAGGTGATCAAATGCTAAACGGATGTCACGTGCAAAGATCCTGATCAGCCATAAATGATGGTTTGGGTTTAAGTTCGGGTAGGCATCTAGATGTTTATGACCATGAATAATGTCAGTGTTTCAGTGGCGCATGCATTCTTTTCTGATACATTCAGGCCGCTGATTATCCCTGGTTCTGCTTGTACTACATAGGCAAAATAATATCTGGCCAGGCTTCCTTCCCATCGTGCTAATCCCTTCTTCTAGTTTACAGCTTTCATCTGGACTTGATCACTCCGTGGCTTTACTTTTATTTACCTTCCCCAGCTTTAGCTAGCTACTGGGGCACTTGAGGTCTTCCTAATAACCTAATTGCAATGAGATTTCGTAATAGAATTCGAGAGGTGACGTGCCGCATTCTGAGGTATTAGTAGTATGACTATTATCCCTGATGTAATATTATCAGTAATATCGACAGTAATCCGTTATTGCAGATGCTAATAAAGTTTTATTCAGGTATCATTGCTTGCGATCCGCCAAAGCGGATCGCAAGCAGCAAACATCATGAAACGGAGGAGAAACGACAGAAATGGCATCGATTCACGGAAAGTCGCGAGAATGAAGAATGAAGATGGATCGATCGTTGTTCACGAGAGCGAGCGAGGCGTCAGCCAGAAGAACAAGAATATTGCGTAAATTTTGGCCTGTTACATCCAGAAGCTAGTTGTACTTTTTTGGTATGCGATAATTTTTTTCGATACTCAGAGTAATATAGTTTCGATTGTTGCGATTTAAAATCCTTTTTTGATGATCTCGATAAGTGCGATGATAATTTTTTAAAATGTTTCCGATAGCTATCTTCATCGTGGTTCACCTGAAACTTGTTTATGACAATTTCCTTCCTCGCTTCTTGTTGCACTGGAAATTAAGTGAACCAAGTAAACAGTCAGATTGCCTGAAATCTTTGTATCTATTTGAAGAGTTTTATAACTCGCATCTTTCTGGCGCAGTAAATGAGGTAATTGTCAGAAGTTATTAGAAAATGATATAAGTTTTAGTGATCTTCATCATACAATGGAATTGCGGATCGCAAGCAGCGGCTGTTATACAATGAGAAAGAAGCGGATCTTGGCGAAGCGATTTGAACATATGGTTAGATTTTTTTTTCTCTGCTTTCTGTCCATTGTTTTGCAAACTTTTGCCTATTCGGTTCTACTGAGTCTGACTTCGAATTCATTTGGGTTTCTTTTAAATTAGGTCGGATTGATTACAAGAAAAAGAATGAAGATCGCCGCAAAGTCGAAAGAATCATTGCAATATGGACTACGCATGGCGCAGTCTTCGGTATCAGCACTTAATTTCATGGTATACTCTTATCCATTGCTCCTCGTGTTTCTGTTGTTATCATTCGTATTATGATTTCAGTCGTATGATGATGATTACAGGAAAGTTTAGAAAAACAAACGATGTCAAGAGTGAGAATTACGAATCGGTTTTGGTTTCAGGTAGAACTCAGTTCGGGCGGGAAAAGGGGAATCCATAATGCCCAATTAGTGAACGTCGACAGCCGCACCCTACAAGCGGTAGTCCGCATCGCGGCTTTTGACCGTATTTATTTGGCATTCTTCCATGTTTTGTAAGTTTTATATTGTTCATATTATCGTTATCCTTGTGGTTTTTTCTTGTTTTATTGTTACCATAATAATCGATGTTGTGGGTTGCGTGTTGAATTTTTGCAAAATGTTCCATGTCTGCTTTAATATAAGCTTGGGAGATTGGAGATTTTAATCTAAACGCGAGAAATCAGCAATTCTTTTCAGGAGTTAGTCGAATATCTGAAACTTTTTGGTTTACAGCAATTTTTTAATTCATTTTTTGTTGCTGTAAAAATTGATTGTGATGAAAGTTACGTGATGATTGTTATAGAATTAGAGAAATGTTTTCGAAGGGAAACGTCGAACCAGCAAACGAAGGATCGTCGATGCGGTTTTGGTATGTTTAAAGAATTCCTATGGAATTTGAATTCAAGATTGCAGTTTTAATCGTTGTTGATATGCCACAGTTTCAGTTGTTTCTTTGCATTGGTGGGAAGTTGGTTCGTTTCGAGATTAGTTCGTTTGGATTGTAAAATAAAGAAGATGAAACTGAGAAAGAAATGGTAAAGAGTAATGATATTTTCGCGCGGTAGGTCAAGGTTCGTACCGTTTGCGGAATTTTTGACATTTTCCTGTTGAATTCATGTCTCGATTTGGATCTTTATATTTGAGAACTTGGAGAAAGTAGAGGGGTGGGGAGGTGGCATTTTTTCCGAATCGATTTTCGTGTATTTCATAGCAAGAAAACGTTTCAGGGGCGCCGTAGCATAGTGATAATGATCTGACTTTTGACAGGGCATGATTCGTTTTCTGTTTCTGAAATTTTTGGTATTTTCTTTGTGAATTTTATGTTAAATCTAGTTTTGGGTTTTTGAAGCGTATAGTATATCCTGAGAGATGTTAATTTGCTTTGTTCGCTGTTTCGGAAAGAAAGCTGAGGGAGGGAGGTTTGGCGTTTTTTTCCAAATCCGTTTTCGTCTATTTCATAGTAAATGGATTTTGCAGGTGCGTTGTAGCGCAGTGGTAGTGTTGCACGTTTTAACGAGTCGGGCCAAGGTTCGAACCCAAGTTTTGGTGATTTTCATTTTGTTTCAGAATTTTATTTCATGTCCGGCTTTCAGCTTTTGTAGGCATTGGTGTATCCTGAGAAAAATTGGTTTCCCATCCGTAAAATTTTGAACATCGGAAAAAGGGGTGGGAGATGGCCAGGTGGCATTTTTTTTCGAATCGATTTTCGAGTATTTCATAGCAAGAAAACGTTTCAGGTGCGCCGTAGCATAGTGATAATGATCTTAGTTTTGACAGGGCGGGTCTGGGTCCGTTTTCCTTTTCTGAAATTTTTGATATTTTCTTTGTGAATTTTATGTTAAGTCTAGTTTTGGGTTTTTGAAGCGTATAGTATATCCTGAGAGATGTTAATTTGCTTTGTTCGCTGTTTCGGAAAAAAAGCTGAGGGAGGGAGGTTTGGCGTTTTTTTCCAAATCCATTTTCGTCTATTTCATAGTAAATGGAATTTGCAGGTGCGTTGTGGCGCAGTGGTAGTGTTGCACGTTTTAACGAGTCGGGCCAAGGTTCGAACCCATGTTTTGGTGATTTTCATTTTGTTTCAGAATTTTATTTCATGTCCGGCTTTCAGCTTTTTTAGGCATTGGTGTATCCTGAGAAAAATTAGTTTTCCATCCGTAAAATTTTGAAAATCGGAAAAAGGGATGGGAGATGGCCAGGTGGCATTTTTTCCGAATCGATTTTCGAGTATTTCATAGCAAGAAAACGTTTCAGGTGCGCCGTAGCATAGTGATAATGATCTTAGTTTTGACAGGGCATGATTCGTTTTCTGTTTCTGAAATTTTTGGTATTTTCTTTGTGAATTTTATGTTAAGTCTAGTTTTGGGTTTTTGAAGCGTATAGAATTCGAGAGGTGACGTGCCGCATTCTGAGGCATTAGTAGTATGACTGTTGTCCCTGATGTAATATTATCAGTGAAAGTAATACGTTGTTGCAGATGCTAATAAAGTTTTATTCAGGTAAGATGTTCGCTAAGTAAGATGTTATAGGATGTTCGCTGCTTGCGATCCGCCAAAACGGATCGCAAGCAGTGAACATCCTATAACAAGGAGGAAGCAAATCTTGAAGGCGACATCGGTAATTTTTTCAAAGGTTAGTCGTATATCTAAAATTTTTGGATTTGCGTTAATTTTCCTCCTCATTTTTTGTTGCAGCGTAAATTGATTGTGGTGAAACTTACGTGACGACTATTATAGAATTGGAAAAGTATACTCGAAAGGAGATAACGAACCAACAACCGAAGGATCATCGATGTGGTATGTTTAAAAAAATGTTCTGGAATTGAAATTCAAAGTTGCAATTTGCGATCGTTGTTGATATGCAACAGTTTCAGTTGTTTTCTATACATAGGTAGGATATCGGTTCCCTTCGAGATCCGTTCGTTAGGATAGATGGAATAAAGAGGAATGATAAGCGGAGAATGGAACTGATACAGAAATGGTAATAAGTAATGACAAAGAAATAAAAATTTGCTACAGGCAGAGTAAGGTTGTAGATGGTGAAGTTAAGTTGTTATGGTAATTGTTTTCAAAGAGGGGAAATCAGGTGTAAGGACTGCCGGAATTGTCGTATCTTTTTGATGAGTTTTATAACGCGTCTCTTTTTAGCGCAGTGAATGAGAAAATTTGTAGGAGTTATTGGAAAATGTTTTTCTTTTCGTCTTCGGATTCATTTGGGTTTCTTTTAAAATGCGTTGAATTTAACTTGAGGAAATGAAGAACTAAGAGCGCGACAGCAAAAAACGGATCGTTGCACCATGAAGTGAATGAATGCCGCGTTCTTCGATGTCAAAGAATGTTTTATATGGCTTCTACTCGTCATTTCATGGTATGCTCTTATCCAGTGTTCTTCATTTGTTCTGTTTTTTTTTTTTCATTCGTAATATGACTGTCATTGTTGTGAAAACTGTCAAGATGAAATGCTTAGTTATTAGCGAAATTTAGCCGTCTCCTCATTTTTGATATATATAGGGCCTTAAAGCCGAAATAAAACGAATGAATAGCTGGAGTTATCTTATTTATAACAAATTACTTCATTTTTGGGGTATATTTTTCAGCTTATTCCGATGATGAAATCGTTTGTTCTCCATTCGTTCGATTCAGTTGTTAAAATGAATCATACCGAAAGGAACAAGAATACTATTGTTTCTTTAACGATCTTCTTATCAGAAAATTTATCAGTTGCTTTGAAACAGACTAGAAGGTTTGTCGGCTTCTTTTCAGAATTCATTTTCATTTATTTTATAGCAAGCCATTTTGTAGGTGGGATCTAACACGGTGGTAGTGCGTTGATTCCTCGCGTGGCACATTACGGTTCGTACCCCGTTGCGGATTTTTTGACATTTTCTTTCTGGTTTTTATTTCATGTCTAGCTTTGGATTTTTATAGGCTTTTAGTGCATTCTAAGAAACATTAGCATACCGTCCTAATATTTTTAATCTGGAAAGCAGGACAGGGAAAAGGAAAGTTGGCTTTTTTTTGAGAATTCATCTTCGTCTACTTCATAGCAAACAAGTAAAGTAGGTGCGTCGTAGCAAAGTGATAGTGCGGTTGGTTTCGGCGGGGTAGTCCAGGGTTCGAATCTCTTTGGAAGCCTTTCAGGTTTTGTTGTTGAATATTATTTTAACATTCTATTTTCGGGCTTGTTGCAGATCTAGCTTTGATTTTTGTAGGTTTGTGTTGTAATCTAAGAGCTATCAGTCGATTTTCGTCACTATTTCGAAAATTAGAAAAACGAAATTGGGAAGAGTGAGTCAGCCTTTTTTCATAATTCATTTTGGTCTATTTCATGGCAAGGGGAATTTGCAGATGCATTGTGGCGTAGTGGTAGTGCGATGGTTTTTCGTGAGGCGGCGAGGGTTCGTACCTACTTGTGCAGTTTTTGATATTTTCTTTCTAATTTTTGCTTCATATCTAGCTTTGCATTTTTGTAGTCTTACAGTCTAAGGAGTATTGACCTGCTATTTCTTAATTCAAAAAAGGCAAAGGGAATGAAAGTTGACATCTTTCTGTAAATTCATCTTTGTCTATATCGTAGCAAACGGCTGACACAGGTGCGTTGTAGCAAGGTAGTAGTGCGGTTGGTTTCAGCGTGGTAGTCCAAGGTTCGAATCACGTTATAGAAACTGTTCACATTTTATTTTTGAGTATTACTTCTGTTTTGTCATTGGGTTTTTGTCATCTTATGATATATCCTGAAAGTTATTATTGTGCTTTCGTCAATATTTCGAAAATCCAAAAAACGAAAAAAATGAAAAGGTCAGGTTTTTTTGCAAAATTCATTTTCCTTCATTTCATAGCAAGAAACTATTGCAGGTACGTCATGGCGTAGTGGTAGTGCACTTGGCTTTAGCGTGGCAGTCAAGGTTTCTATTCTCAGTTATGAAACTTTTCACGTTCTGTTCCTGCATTTCATTTTAGATCTAACTTTGAGTTTTTGTCGGCTTTTAGTGTATCCTGAGAAATATTGATCTGTCACTTTCTTATTTTTGGGAGATATGAAGGGGAGAAAGAAGATTGGCATTTTTTGAGAATTTCTTTTCGTCTATACCATATCGAGCGATTGTTGTAGGTGTGTACAGTGGTGATGTTCTGTATTTTTTCATGACACGACAGAGTTCAGTCTCATTTTTGAAGATTTTATCGTTCTGTTTCTGGGTTTTGTTGCAGGCGCAGCTTTGATTTTTGTAGATTTGTGTTGTATTCTGAGGAGTATTAACATCCCTTCGTCACTATTCAGAAACTTAGAAAAATGAAAAGGTTCTTGGGAAGTTGGGTTTTTTCTTCAGAATTCATTTCTGTCTATTTCATAGCAAGTAGGTATTATAGATGCGTTATGGTGTAGCGGTAGTACGCTGGTTCATCGGGTGGCAGACTAAGGTTCGTACCCGGTTCTGGAGTTTTTGACGATTTCTTTCCGGTTTTTATTTCACTTGTAGCTTTTTATATTTATAGACTTATAAGGTGTGATAAAAATATTAACCCGCCATCTTACTATTTTTGATTTGGAAAGCGGGGAGGGGAAGTCGGCATTTTCTGAGAATTCATGTTCGTCTATTTCATAGCAACCAACTAAAATAGGTGCGTCGTAGCAGAGTGGTAGTGTGGTTGGTTTTAACGTGGTAGTACAGGGTCAATCTCGTTTTGGAAACCTCTCAGATTTTGTTTTTGAGCATTATTTCTATTTTGGCTTTGGGTTTTTGTCATCTTATGATTTATCCTGAGGGCTTTTTTTCGTCACTATCGCGAAAATTAGAGAAACGAAAAGGGGAGGGGAGAACTCGGCCTTTTTTTAAAGTTCATTTTCATCTATTCCGTAACAAGGGAAGATTGCAGGTGCGTCGTGGTGTAGTGGTAAAGAGGTGGTTTTTCGCATTGCAGCACAGGGTTCGTGTCCTTGTTTGAATTTCTCAGGATTTTCTTTCTGATGTTTATTTTATGTCTAGCTTGGGATTTTTATAAGCTTATAGAGTATCCTAAAAAATATTAACCCGCAATCTTACTGTTTCTGATTTAGAAAGTGCAAAACAGAGGGGGAAGAGGTGGAAGTTGGCTTTTTTTTGAGAATTCATCTTCGTCAATTTCATAGCAAACAAGTAAAATAGGTGCGTCGTAGCAAAGTGGTAGTGCGGTTGGTTTTAACGTGGCAGTTTAGGTTCAAATCTCGTTTTGGAAACCTTTCAGATTTGGTTTTTGAGTATTATTACTGTGTTGACTTTGGAATTTTGTCATCTTATGGCGTATCCTGAGGGCTATTAATCTGTTTTTGTCATTATTTAAAAAAAACGAAAAAGGGGGGTGGGGAGGAGAAGTCGGCCTTTTTTTAAAAATTCATTTTTATCTATTCCATAGGAAGAAACTATTGCATGTGCGTCATGGCGCAGAGGTAGTGCGTTCGTATGTCGAGTGGAAGATAGCTGTTCGTATGTGTTTATGGAATTTTTGACGTTTTCTTTCTGGTTTTTTATTTAAAGTCTAGCTTTGGATTTTTAGAGGCTTATAGTGTGCTCTAAAAAATATTAACCCGCAATCCTAGTATTTTTGATTTGGAAAACAGAGAAGGAGGGAGAAGATTTGGCATTTTTTTTGAGAACTCATATTCGTCTATTTCACAGCAATGAAATGACATAGATGCGTCGTAGCAAAGTGGTAGTGCGCCTTGTTTTAGTGTGGCAGTTAGGGGATCGAATCTCAATTTTGAAACTTTTCGCATTCTGTTCACGTATTCCATTTCAGATGTAGCTTTGAGTTTTTGTCAGCTTATGGTGTGTCCTGAAAAACATTAATGTGCCATCTTTAAGATTTCGAGAATTAGAAAAAGGGAAGGCGGGGAGTTCATATGGGACTTTATGTAAGGTTTACTGATCAATTTTCAGATGAATGTGCATTCGAGATGGCAACTCTGGATTTGATGGAAACGATTCGAAGGGAGGGAAAGCATGCGTTTTGTAGCGATGTAAACATCGAGGAATCGTCTATAATGACAGCGTTTGTGAGAGTGTGATGCTTTGATGAATTTGTTGTGATATTCAATTGTTGTATTATATGACTATGAAATTGGATTGTATATATTGTCGCGTTGTCTTAAGCCTCGGGTACACATCTTCCATTTTGAGTGTGAGAGGGAGGGTGATTATATTCGTAATTTTCTGAGTGTCATCACTTATTGTTCAGGATGCTTCAAAATTTTCCTCATTCATCTCATTTTGCAACATGTTCCTCCTCTCCATAACGTCAATTTTCGTTTGCTTCATCAATGAGGCGATGCGACAATATTTATTCGTAATCGCTTTGCTTTGTTGTATGGCTTCGTTTTCGTTGTTGTTTTATTGTTGTTCTTGGCAGTGTTGTCGCATCATTCTTCTCCCCATTTCCGTCAAATTGCGTGGAAGAACAACACAAACTCTCTCCCCTCCTCCCCCTCTCAAAAAGAAAAAAATTTCGGATTAGATTCTAGATTATTCCAGATGCTACGCCACTTGGAGTATTTTGACCTCCTTCCACATGGTGCGACAGCAGAATAAACGTTTTTTTTGTCGTCCTACTTTTTTATTTACATTCGCCACCTAGAGGAGGACACCTCTCGATGCGGAGTTTGACAGCGGCAGCGTCAAGTGATGATGCATTGAGGCTGTCCTTTCCTCGAAACGGTCTCGTAGCGTTGGCGTTGTCACGCATCTGGTGTGCTGTGGCACGTCTCGCGTTTGAGACCGTGTGGCGCCGTTGTGGTGGCCGGTTAGGGAGGATCCCGTGCGTTGCGGGTTGACTTGGCCGGTTGCCATCCCCGTGTTATAAATGAAGGGTGGTGGAGTTTGGCTGAAAATTTTTTGAAATTGGCACGGTGCCAACTTGATAAAGCTACGTTTGGTAACGGTTCGCCGCAGTTGGTGCTCCGCCTATTATATATTTATAATGGTAAATTGTATTGAAAATTTCAATGCTAAAACAACTGTAGGAAGCTGTGATTGGCAACACACAGACTCCCGTATCATTCCTCGAAATCAAATGCCTTGGGAGGACGTCAAAGCTTCCGTGGGACGTCAAAGCTCCTGAGTTTCGGAACACTGCTTATCCCAAGACAGCATCAAGACAGAAGGCAAAAACACCAACGCAATGAAAAAATCTTTAATCAAGGATGTTGCCGCACATAGTGAGAAAGGATCGAAAAAGGGCATACTTTAAATCAAGAGTTGGAGACCTCCAATAAAATTCCGGAAGAATATCCAGCAGAGATAAAACATTATTTCAAAATTCCCATATCTGTTTGATAATGACTAATTGGTTTGTGTCAACGGTAAATGTACTGTAGAGTGGATGCGACAACATCGTTTCAAAATGAAAAATACAATTATCACAATCAAAGACAATCAAATTCGATCACAAATATTCAGAATTATTCAGCACTTTCTTCCTTTCGCCTTTTTCGTGTAATTCATTCATGTTCCAAGACAAGACTAAATGGTTTCTGTTCATTTGATTACTTTGTTGAGAACCAGTTTCAGCGTCTAAGACTTTGTGATTTCGATGACGAATTTGATTCCATTGAAAATTTCTCCCTCTTCTGCCTTTGATTAGTTTTCTGGCTACCTTGAGCGAATTGATTCATTTCCTCTGAATGGATCCTCCTCCGTAGGAGTACTTGCAAAATTTATGCTCCCCTTGGCTTTCAACTGAGAAAAAATACGAATCCGAATTGAGCAAATCCAGAAAGTTTTGCAAAATCATGCCAATCATGAAATCTTGCCCGATTTTCTCATTCCATCTCGACGATATCTCCAGCGACCTTCGAACTGTTCCATTCAATGTCCTCGAATATATCAGCTGGCAAAAGCCAACCAATCCTTCATTTTAACGACCGTATTAAATTTCAGCTCTTCTGATTCCTCGAAGTGATTGGCTGGTCTTATTTGTGTAGTGATCTTTGTGGTGTTATTCGTGAGCAGACATTACTGCACTGTATCTTTTAAACTTTCATCGTTGCAATTTTAATTCACTCAATTAGATTTGATTCTCATTTCATTTCTATGTTAACGCAAATCAGTCTTATCGAATTAATCAGTTGACAAGAATCAGTGATTAATTGCATTACAGATTTTCGCTTACTCGTGCTCCTGCTCTTAGAATTTCTTTGAAAAGTGATACATTTCATTGCTACCGTTGGTTTAAAAGACTATACGAAACCA
>JAPYMA010000590.1:0-29858 GCA_035041965.1 Anisakis pegreffii | reverse complement strand
CTGTTGTTATTATTATTATTATTGTTATTATTATTATTATTATTGTTATTATTATTATTGTTATTGTTATTATTATTATTGTTATTATTATTATTGTTATTATTATTATTATTATTATTATTATTGTTATCGTTAATTGTTATTATTATTGTTGTTATTATTATTATTATTATTATTATTATTGTTATTATTGTTATTATTATTATTATTGTTATTATTATTATTATTATTGTTATTATTATTATTGTTATTTTTATTATTAATTGTTATTATTATTATTGTTATTGTTATTATAATAATTGTTGATGGTAATGTTATGTCGTAATATTATCGTTATTGTTTTGTCCTATTGTTACCATTATTGTGATTTTCATTTCTTAGTGATGATAGAATGAGACAAAATTTTTGCATTACAGGCAGAATCGGCGAATGTTGCAGCAGCGATTAGTTCAGATTTGACATTGGAGGGGGTGAAGGAGCATCTTGAGGGCAGTGTTTTGGAGAGAATTAAAGCGAGGAACGTTCGCTATCGAACGTGGCAGCAGTGGAAACGTATCGACGAGAAAGAAATTAAATTAGGCGAAAAGCATGGCAAACCGCGAGAAAAGGTGATGAGCTTTGATATTAACACGAAGAATGCCGATTTAAGTGCAACGATTGAATCTGATGACAATCGTCGTAAATAATTGTTCAATATTATTTTTATTGTTGTTGTTGTTGATAAATTGTCACTGTTATTGTGCTATAGCGATTGATAATTAATTTATTAGTTCACTAATTTTGACGTTATTAATTTCTCAAAGTTTTACGATGCTTTCATCCGTACGAATGGTAATTGTTTTCTGTATTTTTTTGCCTCATTTCTTAATCGTACGTTGAAAAAAAAATTGCTCAAATTTTGACTTTCATTAAGATGTTTGTTTCATTCAGTGGTCATTAGCATAAGATATTGGTTTATTGTGTATAGATTGTTGTTGTGTTATTGGTTAGTGATGGCATCCGAACGAAATTTCAGTTCGCTCGGTATTCGAACGTCTAAATTCCGACTGAAATTTGGTGAATTTTTCCGACCGAACGTCGTCGATTGGATGCCATCGCAATTATTGGTTGAAATGTTTGTTTGTGTTTTGTGGGATGTATTTAGAGTTGTGTTCGTTGTTGCGATGTTAGTTATGTATAGAATAGTGCTTCTCATGTGATCTGATTGTATGGACAGACCTCTATTCTCCAACCATCCGCCATATCCCAGTCTTGTCCATAAATGCAGATGATCTCAATTTCTCTTTATCTCATCATGTCAAATCAGAAGAAAGTTGCGAAGAAGTTTTTCGACAAGATTTTATCGAAATATCTTTGTGTTCAAGCACCGTTCATTAACCTAAAGAGAGGTTGTTAATAGTAATCCGTCAATTTCCCCAATTTTTTGCCTGCACCCAACCTTTCCCTTCCACTCCTTCCGGTTCCCTTCGCAACCTTTCCATTTTCAAGTGGGAATTTCCTATGTGTGAGGAGCGCTCATATAGAGAGAATATTTGTACACATTGTGTTGTGTTATAATTACGCATAGCTATAATTATTGTTATTGCAATTGTTGTCGTCATTACAATTGTGACACTCAAACGAACGCATTTGCATAAAACGTAAAAATTTTTGATAATAATTTCTAAAGAAATTCATTTTCATATTGTTGCCTAATTTCTAAACTGAAAGAGAATTGCTTTAAAGTGCACATTCAATGAATACATAACTGAATTTCGTTTCGTTTTCTAATTGCAGTTAATCGCATTTTATTTTGCATGTGTTTATTTTGATTGAAATTCATTATCACCGTTAAGTTAAAGAAGGTATCCGAGCAAACTCTTGGTTATGAACATTCAGAACATGTAATTGCAACGGATGTACAGATAACAGTAGTGGAGCTTGTAACGCAACTTTTTTGTGGCAGCACAAAATGTGTTCACGTTACTTAAGTGGAAGCGTCAATCGCTCATGCGAATCCTGGGCTGAGCTCAGTAGCAAAGTAGCAGTCCTCGGTGAAGAAGGCTTGAATTGATGATGTCTTTGAAGACATTGATCAATTTTAGTTCAACAACTAAACTCAAGTTGATGTCTAACTGTAGTCAAAAGAGTGAATCCGAACCTGTGAAAGTGTCAACTTTTGAGAGTGTTTATTTGGTCTATTGCATCTCGAGAATAGGCGGCGACATTCGTTTAACGGAAACTCAATTTTATTCATTAAACACAAACCAAAATACTTAAATCGCATGCTGTTGTCGAATTGATGTTGTCGAATTGCAATGAATTAGAGCATTACAGTGAAATAAATGGCTGATCTGGAATCGAAGCTGTTGGATGGCGAGAATGTAGGATATTGTAGTAGTAGTGATAACGACGAGGAAGATATCGTGAAGAAGTATGTTGACGATAACGACAGCAATTACAACGAACCGTCGTCGCACTCTCAACTGAAGGCTATGCGTAATACTGGACCGAAGGGTGTTCTCGATGACTGGAGATTGTTTAAAAGTGAACAGCACAAACAGGAAATCCAAAAGCAACAACGGGTTCGTTTAGAATTATTTGAATGAATTGCTGAAAATGAGACTGAAATGTTCTCCTGGGAGGAGTGCTTATGGTCGTCGCCTTAATTATGGTTAGCTGGCAGTTGATGATGCCATTAATTGTAACAGTGATGTGCAAAGGATCTCCCACTTATGATTTAAAATCTGAACTTTGAAGTAAGAAATCAGGCAGGTGCGACTTCTTGTAAAAAAACAAATTTATTATTCATTTCATAAATTATTTTCGGCCTATTTGATTTCAGTACTGTTTGAACAATTGTACCTATGCACTCATTATATAATAAACTGTATTTATACACGCACAATCGCTGTATTTATACATCCCCAATTGAATTCTATGTAAGATTGAATAGTTATGCTTTGTATTATTTAATGAATGTTTCATCTCGATTTCTAGATAGTAGCAGAAGCGAAACGCGGTATGCTAAGTGGTGGCAGCAATACAGCAGACAATAGGGAATCGGATGATGATCTAGAGAGAATCAGACAAGAACGAATGGAACAGTTGAAGAATACGATTACCTCTAAACAGAAGGTCATTATTATATTCACTATTAGTTTTTTGGTGTAAACTATCAGATTTTCATAAATTTGAAAAGTTCAATGCAAAAATCTGTGAAGAAACGAAAAAAAAATGGAATTTGAGATGCTAAAAATAAGAAATCCAACAACTCATTATTGAGATTCCATTCATTTTTGTATAATTCATTGATATTGCTTAACAATTGTCGTCGAAGAAAATTTTTGACGAAATTCTAATGATCTGTATAGTGCATTTTATATTTGTTTAATTTGTGAAACGAATTGTTTTGTTCGTCGTCGTTAGTTTTGCAAATTGTGTTTGTAAGAGGGCATTCGTAAAAATTTTCGATTAACGAATGACAGCAAAGATTACAATATGGATTAGAAAGATTTTTGGATTAGATCGTTATGTTGAGATCGGAAATGATCATTATGAAAGGATAGTTGAAATTCAGGTGATTGAATTACAATCGAAGGAACAATTCTTGACGGCCATTGAAAAGTGTCGAAACACGTTATTGTTGATTCATATCTATGAGGATGCAGTCGATGCGTGCTCTACGCTGAATTCAGTGTTTTATACGTTCGCAACCAAGTACTCTCATCTGAAACTTGCTCGAGTCAAGTCATCCATACTGAAAACATCGCAAAATTTCGTTAGTGAAGTTTTATTTTATTGTCATTAGAATGATTAGTGGCGTTGTCGAGATAGGATAGCGTTCATCAATATTGAACAGTTTTAATTTATAGTTAACGGCAGCAATTTCTGAAACTTTCATTGTTTTTTAGCAAATACTTCGAAATTTATATTTTCTGCCTTTTTCTGGTAAAAATACAGATTTGTTGATTCGATTTATGGTTTGTTGAGTAGCGAGTTTGATGTGAAGAAATGGAAGTGTGATTCGCACTGAATCTGGAGCGTAATTAATTCACTGACTGAAATGAGTTGAAGTTTTTGGAAGAATTATCCGAGCAAATGGAAATGTTTTTGTATTTCAAAGACAAAAAAGATAAAGCAGATTTCAAAGACAAAAATCTGCTTTATTCACTTCTAAATTATTTCATTTTAGACTCTGAATGCATTGCCGACATTACAAGTGTATTACAACGATGTGTTAGTTGGGAATTTTGTACGAATTACTGATCAGATTGGTGAAGATTTTGATGTCGAGAAAGTTATTTCATTCCTTTACCAGTTAGTTGTTTGTATTCATTATTATTGTTTGATATTCGCCTTTTGAAAGAAAAACACTGCAAGTATGGAATGTACATTCAACTTAAGTTAATTCCCTTATATTATTGTTCGTATCTTCATAAGATTTCTATCTTCATTCACCTCATGAACAGCCAGCCAGTTAATCATTAATCTAATTGTGCAAATAATGTAACGCTAAATTATTTCGATTTCGCTAGTGTTTCGATGAAATAGTCGTGCAATTGAAAATTTCAAAGTAAATGGCTGCCCCAAATGTTTGAAAAGAATAAAAGTTATGAAAATAATGACTAGATAATTCAGAAATGATATCGATTTGGAATTGAATACGAAACGACAAAATGCAGATGATTCTGAATCTGATGACGATAATGATAATGATGATTCGGCATGAATATGTGTGTGTGTCACCTGTTTATGTGATCAATCAGCGATCGATCGCAGTAACTCGCTTAGAGTGCAATATGCTTTTCACTTCTGTATTATCACCGATAATGTCACATTTTTTATACATTGCCGTCCATCTTTGCAAACAGCTAATCATATCACTCTTACATCTTCGCAGATTTTCTCTTAACCGCTCATTCAACAATCTCAATAGTATTACACAGCTATTATTTGTTATCACCCAATAATTTCACGGGATAAATAACAATATATGCATAGAATCAGTTGATAGTTGGAGATTATCCACAGTTTCAAGTGGTACTGAATAATGATTTGCTAATAACTGAAATCATTGTTTCTGCAAACACTTCAGCAATAATACTCGTTAGTCATAGCGTTTTGATCTCGTTTTCGTTCATTTATTTGGTATGGTTTTTATCACTTTACTTGAATTATCATTAGCATTTAGTTGCATTCAGTCGATTTATGATATCATTTCAAAGGGGCGAAGGGTAGGGAAATCCCATAATTCTTTTTAAAATTAAAATAAGTTTTGAAAAATTCATCGAATTTAATGGATCGTTGACTTTGGATTTCTTAATAGCTCTTTCCCAAACAATCAGTTAAGTGATCCATCTGTTGGTTTATTCAAAGATGTCTCCGAATGTTCTGTGCATTCTTTTAGATATGGAATATCAGCCAAGAAAATGGTTTCACTGAGAAGTGATATCACTAAGTCATAGTGTGTGAACATCGTATTATTGTTTGAAAAGGTTCTGTAATAAGCTTTAGAAGTTATGATATGTACTCTCATAAATGCATATTATGTTCGGTATATTCCATGTTTGACTATCTTACATTTGAACCATTATTTGATTTTTCGATTCCCGTTCGTGGAGGAAAGTTTTGCTCTAAACCGAGTGGTGTACCAATATCATTAATGTTGTGAGCCTGAGCCAGCAGGCTATGATCCGGATTGTATCTATTATCCACTTATCTATTATTTGATTGTTTCGAATTGATAAGTATTTAATTGTATTGACGATTTCGTATTGATAATCATTTGTTTGTATTGATGATTGTTTATTGATAATCATTAAACAAGTGGATTGCTTCTGATCATCATTAAACAGATTCATTAAGGTCATTTTTAGAATTCATTTGACCGATTGATTCTCTGTGATCACAATCGAATTTGCATATTTGTCATAAATCGTCATACCTCATTGCGTTCCATTTATTCGCATTGAAGTGGAAATAATTTGCAATTTTATTCACTATCTGCGTTTTGGTTATCATTCATTATTTATTTCATTTGCATGACGGAATCCTCGTTCAACTGCATTACCACTCGTTTCTCCACTGAATTTTCAAGAAACATTTCAAAAAATGTCTATAGCTAATGGGTGTGAGCCTTCGAAATTCGTAGTAAACGCAGAGATCTTCAAAAGCTTTAGACTTACTGGCGAATAGTAGTGAAATTTGATTCACTTGTGTGTTTTTAGTTATTTGATCAGCAATTCAAACAATCGATGACGGCGGGTATTAAACTGAAATCAATTGACCTGAAATTCTGCGATTGAATTCATTCATGATTGCCAGGCGATATCGCTTTGTCGTAACGGTGGTGTTGATGATAATATCATCGTTACTTTATCGTTATTGTTATTTTAAATGACATTACAATGATTCAGGATTGAATTCGGTATGGACGAAGAGAAGTATCTGTATGTGCCCGTCGGGTTATTGTTCGTAACGTTGGGTGAAAATCATGAGCAAGTTTCGTTCGCGTATCCTTTCGCCTACGACAGTAAACCATCAGTCGCTAGTGCAGGTTCATCTTATATTATATTTGTAGTTATTAGTATTTTTATTGTTTAGTAGATTTCATATCATTGCCGTTTAATATTGAAACAGTAATTTATTTCAAGATTCTAACATCAGCTCCTCACAACAACTCGAGCATCTCAATTTAGCAAGAATGTTAGTTTGATCAATGTCGTTCATTTAATCGACTGATTATTTTTGTGTTTCTGTTATCATTGCATTATTATTAGTATTTTATTTGTTTTGTGGATTATGACTTAGTAACCTTTAAATAATCGAATTCAAATGCTCATAAATTCAAAGAATCTATAAATTTCTCTCATAAAACGTTTGTAGTTTACAGGAAGTGCGATCGAAGTGAATCGCAGCTGTATGGGTGAGTATTAGTTGATTGATTACTTACTTCACTGATCGAATTCATGATTTGAACAGAGATATGTTGTAGTGTTAAGGTGTGAATATCTTACGAACGAATTCACCAAAACCCCTGATGCGTTTATCTTCAATGATTACATCGTGCACCTTTCATCAACCCTTTCTGTATTTTGCGATGATTGTAGTCATGGAGTGTTCGCGAACCTGATAGAAATTTTAAATTTCATTTGCAACTGACCAAATTTCTTCCATACCGCATTTTGTCGCATTCAGATGAATGTTGTGCTAGAAAGAGATAGCGCGAAAAAGCACATTAGTCATGTATATGTGGACAGGATACTCTCATTTCTTTATAATGGCGTTATTCTCTGAAGGAAATGAAGCATAATGTAAAGCAATTATCATTGACAATGCATATTAATTGAATTAGCAAAATGAAACTTGACAATATGAAACATCAAAAGTCATTGAAAAATGAGTAATTTTGCTCGCAATCGATTTCATTCGGTTGGATATTGTGTTGTTTATTTTATGAAGTGACAATGTCGATGGTAATGTTGGTGATAATACTAACGATAGCAAATGAATTAATTGCAAAAGAATGATATTTGTTCAGAGTGCCAGTCACAATACTCGCGCATTTATTATCAGCAAAAGGAATGTGCGATTCGTTGTTCGAAATCAAAATTGATTATTTCCGTTTCGCCGGTTTTCCGAAAACGGTTCGTTGTATCGATTCACTAATCAACAATGTTATTAATAATCTTATCTGTTTATTATTATCTGATTAATATTATCAGTGTTTGCATTAGCTGTCAATATAAGAGCATACCTCAAAGATTGATGTTAATTCGTCATTGTAATACTCCTCTCCTCGTTTGATTTCGATTACATCTCGACGATATCTTGTTGCATTGCTGCTCGTAATTATTAATTTTATTTTAATCATAATTATTAAGTGCCTCATTTTATTTTATTTTATTCTATTCTGTTTCAATGTGACGATTTGATCATCTTATTAGTTATAATACTGTAATTTAGTTATACTATTTGTTGCAATATTATAATGTTTATTATAAGAGCATTTTCTAAAATGGCTATATAGAATATTGAAGGTATCGAATCCGAGTGCACGATCACCACACATATTCCACATCGTATTTGTGCTAGTTGCAAACGCACCTGCACACCTCGTGCATTCATTTCAAAAACTCAGGTTCGTACTCCTTTCTGTTTGCTTCTTGCGAATCAATCATTTGAAACATTCAGACGAATCGTTAATGTTAACTTTTTGTTATTGTGATTATATTTGACTTAGATCATATATTTAAATGACGAAATTAAAGTCGAAAGATGGCTTTGGCGATTGATGAAGAGCAAACGAGGTGTGGCTATCTTGCAGATCAGATGACGATGATGCTCAATGAACACGACAAGAACGAGTCGTTACCAAACGGTTTTATCATTATTTATATTGTTATTATTATAGTTATTAATGTTTTTATTATCATAGTTAACATTACTAAAATCAATATTTTAATATAGTCATTGTTAGTGTTCGTCGGGGAACGGGATATCCGATAGGCACCTTGTTCGCTCGAAAATAGTGCTCCCTGACTAAAAAGTCAGGACCCGAACGGATACTTCCCTGTGGGGACCTTCTCCGGCAATTGACTTCCCGACGGGGTCCAACCACCGACCAAAAATTTGTTCCGGACGAATACTAGTCTTAATTGAATTGAATGTATTTAATATTGATGAATGAATTGCAAAAAGCGAAATAACAATTGAAGCAGTCACATTTTAATTCTATGTGCTTCTTGCCTCGTGCCCTTCTTGCCTCGTGCTCAATATCTACCGTATTTATTGACTTGACTAGGTTTTCTTTGATATATCTGTAGTCAACGGATCGTTTGAAAGACGTTTTTCTTGGTTATGATTCGATTCGTATTGCTCAAATGATTTCAGCGGATATAAGTTATCCATATCGCAAAATCCTGCAAAACAGTTCGTTAGCACAAGAGTTGAGGGATGTATTCGAGGATGTGTGTGATTATGGAATGGTGCATGTGTTTATTAACGATTGTGTCGAGATTGGATTCTGTATCGAAACACGTGCGCATTTACATGCCGGTTTGACACCAAAATCACGGTGAATCATTACACTCGTTTCTTTATTTCTACCCTTTCGTTTCAAATAGATATCTTTTATTCAAATTATTGAAAATTTTCGATTTTCGTTTACGATGAAGTTAAATTTTTACGATTGCGATTTTCGTTTTTTTACTCTGAAGGAGTGAGCACTTGAATAAGCTTCAATGCTAGTGCAAGAAATTCAATAGCGCTCCTGCCGCGACCTTCATTCATTTGTTAAACAAACGAATAAATCTGTGGGATTTTCAGTTCAGTTCCATTGAATCAATGTTTGATTTTATTGCAAAGAACGCTCGTTCAGGTTTGGGAATGAATTCGCTGAAATGAGATCGATGTGAGTTAATGAAAATAACGATTTCAGAAGTGAAGTGGAATGTATGATACGTAAGATTCGTCCATATCATGGTATAATATTACTCGAAGAATCAATACCGTCCCCAGACTCGAACCCGTCCGTTCGCCTCATTCTGAAGCATTGTGAACCGGATAAAAGGTGATGCTGATGCCCACTTAAAATATTCCTTTAAAATAGTTGATTATTTTGAGTGGATGCGAATTAGTGGATGTCATGCTGCATATATGAAAATAGCAACAAATCGTTGTGGTTGTCAAAAATTATGTTTATTTTTATTCCATTTTATTTTTGTCCAATTTCATTTTATCTCAGTGTAAACCACCAATGTGTTCTGTTTGTAATTGTTATTCGATGTTCAATAGTAATGAACGGAGAAGATCAATTTCAGTTTGATTGGAATAAGTAATGCATCCGGTTTACCGCTGGTGCAAGTGTTGCTGGTCGTAAGGCATCTTCTACTATGGGCCAGAGCCGTCGTTATCTATCCGTTGTGTAGTAGTAACGTCTATTCGTCAGCCACTCATCCAAAACCTCTTAATAAGTTGGAATTTATTTGATTCGTTTGCATTTTTTTTGGAAAAATACTTAGTACAATAGCTGCATTCAATGGAGTAGCTGGAGGGTATTTAGATGGGAGTGTAGGAGGCCGCGACCAGGCGATTTTACGTCTCCTACGACTCCTTGCTGCGTGGAAAAAATCGTGGCTATGCTACTGACTGTATTGTTTAGCAAATCATAAGTTTTTAGATGTAACTTAAAGAATATGAAACATGCATGTGATCGCAAATGCGGAATTATAATACGACTCTGCAGTTAGATCTTACTTATCGCTCAGCAGTCGACTGCGAATAGTTATCGAAATCATGAAAATAGCAATAAATTAGCTCTGTTGTTGTTGGAAATTTTGTTTCATTTCCATTTCATTTTATTTCTATCAATGTCATTTTACTTCAATGCAAACTACATGAAGTGTTCTTTTCGAAAAACATTAATAATTTGTATTTTGAAACCAATACATCAATCGAGCTCTTCTTGAGAAAATTTGATAAATTCGAGCAAATGTGTTCTTGAGAAAACAATAATTTTTAAAATTTGATAAAATAAATTCGAGCAAAACATTTCTCTGAGCGGGCGATTTTGTTCGAAACCGAATGGTGAATCAATGTCGTGGATGATATAGAGTCTGAATTAGACTATGCAATCGCTTATATCTAATAATTTGTTTAGTAATCATTATTGTTATTGTTATCACTATTGTGATGGTCATACGATTATTTGATTGATCCGTTTGTTCTTCAATAATTCACAGTGTTGTTGCGCTAAATCATATTCGAACTGCGCCATTGAAATGTTGAATTGAATAACGGTGCACTTTCATGGGTGTGTTAGTTGCTGAATGATAACTTAAAAGATTACAGTTTTTTTCTGAAATATTGAAGTAAAGTATTTGATACGTTGAAAGAATACTTTCACTTTATTCGATAGCTGACAGTGGCGGATCTTACGATTGTAATCATAGAATGAATGAATGTTATTTTTGAAGGCATTTTTCGAATATTTTCAATTTTTCTCATTCTTTAGAAAATAATTTGAAAAATTTTCAGCTTATCGGAAAATTTCTCGGAACTATTCGAGGATGCCGAACTGGCATCGGTACTGGCTGAATTCTCACCACCGTGTACACTCGCTGAATTCACGAACGCGTCGTTATATTCTGTGGATCAGCAGGTTTTTTGATTATTTCATTTCGATCTTTTAGAAAGATTAATAGTTTGACAATTGCATCCAGCGTTCATTGATTGTTTTATTTTGCATTGAAACTTTTCATTGTTGTTGTTGGACAATTTTGCATCGTTTCGTTTTATTTTTCTGAGATTATTTTGTTCACTTTGCATTATTTCACGTAATTATAAAATGAATGTTATTCAGCGTGTTCGATTGCGAATGGTCGCGAGACTGCTGCGTGACGAACTTATAATGCAGTTGCATACGTTCTTTTATTTGTTACCTCCGTTCTCGAATCAAATTTCTGGAATGTTAGTTGAATTTCGTGTGAAATGGGTATCCGTATTGGGTATATAGCGAGAATGAATGATAACCGTTGGAATAGTCGAATAACACAATGGATTCCAAGAGGAATGAAAAGGCCCCTAGGCAGACCGCGAATAAGATGAGGTGAACCATTCGTCAGAGTGTTCGGTCAGAAATGGAAAAGGTCTGCATAACATAGAATAACATGGAAATGGAAATCGGTTGACCTGCGCCCACATAGAGAGCGAAGACAGGTCGCTAGGTAATCCGTATTGGATGAAGTGTTGGATGGCATGAAGGGCATTTTATGGGTTTTAGGGATACTGAGTTAGGCCTTTGTCGACGAAGAAAAACGAAGGAGTTGAGGGTCGTTCTGCTCCATGAGCAATTTTTTTTCGTAGCAATCAGCTGAGGCCCAAGGCAAGGCATGTCCCTCCTCCCGAAATAACTTTTTTATAGTTTATTTTTGAACAATATTTTTGAGATTGCTGGCAGAGGCTTAACGAGCCCAGCCACTCGACAAAATACTTTTATCCCTCCCTTTTATCGTCTAAAACGTTGTTTTGTTCAGCAAAAATTTCTGCAAATCTTTTGAAAAACGTCATCGTCCAGTCAGTTCATATTCTGAAAGTGTGAGGATTTTCAATGAGTGCAGACCAGAGGTGGGCGATAGCGCGATATCCCGCTGCAGACGACTGGCGGAATAGCTATTTCGTTATTTTGCTGGTAGCGGAATGGCGGAATAGCGCGCTATTGCGCACATCTGGTGCAGACAACAACTGGCGGAGGGTTCCTCGCGCATGCTGAATGGAGTTAGCGACGATTTTAACAGAACTGAAGTGATACGAATAGGGATAATCGCTTTGCACTCAACTTTGCCACTGACTCCTTGAAATGTTTGATGATGTATTCGAAGAGAGTGCCCTCTAATATTTCAGTGATGGACTTGAATCGTTGAAAGATGAGAAGATCAGAGAAATGATCGTAACAGCGCAATTGACCAATGAAATAAAGAGTACTGTCGCATCGATTTGTAATTCTCTATTAACGAATTCAAGCAGTGAACAAGTCGAGAGTACACTCGCCTTGTTTATCAGGTTGATGCTCTTCGCATTGTTCATTTCATTTCACATTTCATTCGAAATTTCCTGCCTCTCCTGATCGTTTAATCAATAATAAATTCACACTGTTTCAACTTGATCGTATCATTTCACATTAGTAACCTTAAATGCACTGTCAGTAACCAATTTGTCAGTAATGTTTTCAGTGTGAATGCATTCAAATGAGTGCATTAAAATTTAACTAATGGTTTTTGCAGCATTTATTAAATGAAATTGTTCAACTTCAAACTTTATATGTTCAGATTACTACCATATCTGAACGGCGAGCATCACATTGAAGATATAATGTATCGGATGAATCTCGATCGATCCGTAGTTGTACGTGTTCTCGACACATTCGCATCCGTATTGAGCACATTCTCAAGACCTGAATTTATCATTCCGTAAACACAGCCATCAGCCACTGCTTGCAGTCAGAATTCTGTTGAGAGGTTAATGCACGATCAGTGATCTTTTAATGGATTGCAATAGTTTGATCGATATTATCTCTATCAGTTAAGTCATATACGTGTAGAAATTTATTTGAACTGTTCGTTCATTTTGATGTCGTCGAATTTTGATTTCGTAATTCTATGAATTCTGCATTATAATGATCAAACGTTGTATTAAATTACTAATTACAATGAGCAATTTAATAATAATATCTCAGATGGTATTATTAAATTGTTCACGGAGAGATAAGATAAAAAAATGAGGAGTCACGTTCGATGGCCAAAGTGAAAGACCTAGTAAACGAAATATTCGTCAGTAAAAGAAGATGAGCAGGGCATACAGCGAGAATGAATGATAACCGTTGGACTAGTCGAATAACACAATGGACTCCAAGAGGAGTGAAAAGGCCCCTGGGCAGACTACGAATAAGATGGGATGAACCATTCATGAGAATGTTTGGCCAGAAATGGAAAAGGTCTGCACAACATAGATTAACATGGAAATCGGTTGACTGCGCCCACATAGAGAGCGAAGACAGGTCGCTAGGTAATCTCAGACAGTATATGATTGATTTGACATATGTAAAATTGACAGTAGAAATAACTTTTAACTATTTTATTTGTGCCTTCAACATATCCCATTTTCCGTGTGTCCTGCTTTTAGAAAAAAGTGAGATTCTTGATTTTTCTGATGAAGTGGGATCTTGGGGTGTGGGGAGAGCTTAGTTTACAAGTAAGCTTAATCATGTTAGGGGAGAGAATTTGACAGGTTGACTTGCAGAAGCATTGTACTCACTGTAAATATTTATTAATTGTGGTCGTATGGTGGATATTTATACATCCCTGTATGATATTGATGCTGGTAATTTTAATGATCTTGCAAACAGTAATATTTTTTATAATTCATTGATATGTTTCTACTTTTTTTGTAAAATATTGCTTTAAATAGGCTAAATTTAGTGATGACTTATATAATTTCTATGTAGCCTCGTGTTCAAACGATTTGAATTTAGGAGATTCTTTAAATTATTTTATCACAACAGCTTTGAGAATAGCCGTGATCGATTCCCTGCTTAAGTGGAGTATCATCTAAACTGGATATTGAATCAATTGGTTGCTTTCTTATTGTCCACATCTGTCACCGAGCGAGTGATCAAGGGAGATGTCGTGATTTCCGTTGCCAAAGTATTTACTAGGAGGATCCGGAAGTGATTCCATCGGAGGATGATTACCAACAATTTAAGAGAAAATACTTTGATAGAACGAAATTCTCCTCAATTAAAGAGTCGCGCTCCTTCTTTGATACTTTGACAACGGAAATGGCATCCGACCGACGTCGGTCGGATGCCATGTTGAAAGCCGATTCAGTCGGGTTCCAGTTGAAGAGTTCCGAAGTTCGATCAGAATTCCGGATGTCTCAATCTAAAAATGTGAATTCGGTGGGATTCCGACCAAAAAATCCCGAAATTCGGTCGGAATTCCAAATGTCGGAATGTTGAACAGTCGATTCGGTTGGAGTCCGAAACTTTGTTCAGATGCCATTTCATTACTGACGGGTGGATGGGTATTAATCACATCGATGTTCGGTTTTGTATTCTGCAAGTGTTCGTGTTCAATCTGATTCTTTATGATAATTTCTTTTTTCCATGTAATTCTTCTGATAGTTGATTATTTGTGCAATTTTATATTTTTGCATATACGTTGATGATAATTTTATATTAACGATAAAAGAGATGCAGTAAAAATGTAAATTTGTTTAGTTGTATTCGGTCGTTTCGTTTTGTTTTGTTTTTGTTGTTTCAATCGATGCGTTCTTATCGCAAATCGGTTATTATCGTCGTCGACTAATCTTCTCAGAATTTATTCTACAAGTAATACTTCTTCTACTGTCTTCGTAAGTAAACTAATTCCCATTCCCGAACCTACTCAACCATCCGACAATATCATTTTTGTTTTATGTTTGGCGGTTTGTTAGTTTTTGCATTTGGCAGATTTAATAAGCGGGTAATTCGGTAAAAGCCAGATCATAGCATCGATCAGGCTTGAAAACATCAACTGTATTTTTTTGTGTAACTTGGTTAGGATTGGGTAGTGGGCGTCAATGGCTCAGAGGCAAAATCTCAGCGGGCAATCGGTACGTGGCGAGTTCGGTTCCTTTTCGGGTGTCGAGGGAGCTTTTGCCAGAATAGCGAATTGTTCTTTTGTGTGTTTATTACCGGAGAAGTTTGATTCAGTAGTGAATTTGCGTCAATTTTGCGGGTATGCGGACATAGGAAAGTTGTCGTGTGAAGAAAATTTGAAGAAATTAATTTAATCAGTAGCGTATAAGTTTGTTTAAGTGGTTTACTGACTGCGCTACTGTTTTAATGATATTATGAATTGTCGGCACTTATACTGGTCTTGTTTTTCGTGGCCATTAAACGAATGGAAACTGATTTAAAGTTTACGATTAGATTTTGACTAATTGTAAGACTTATTCTGGCTTAAACTGAGAGTCGGTCTGAGGTTGAATCTAGCTTCGGTGTGAGGCTCAAACTGAACTTCAAACTTTAGTTCCATGGGTGAGAAAAACGAGATGTGTGTATAACAAAGATGAACGTATCACGTTAGATTCATTTAAGTGGATGATGTATACGTTTGAAAATATGCGCATAGCATGAAATATTGCGTGATTCACGCAATATTTTCATGTTTATGAAAGAATGAGCGAATGAATGGTGCGTAGTTTGGCATTGATTAGAAGATTGCTTTGAAGTGTTCGTGATTCAATAATATTCATCTGTATTGAGGATTTGCAATAATAACAACAAACTGAAGGGTATACGATGGTGCGCACAAAACTTGATAATCGAATTCGTATTCTGATCGAGAATGGTGTTGCGACGAGTCATCGTTCAATGTTTGTTATCGTTGGGGATAAGGCGAAAGATCAGGTTAGTACCAAATGCATTTGTACATTTGTAATTTCAATTAAGCGTTGCAATCCAATAATTCAATCAGCTCTATTGCTCACCGAACATCATTATCAGCTTAATTGCTGTGTATCACCGACCACAACTTATTTTTGGCCTGTTTCGTTCCGTGTTTCCATCCGTCATAGCCATCTTACATGTCATTCAACGATATCACTTTCTGATTCCTTACTAAGTCTTTAGTATTAACGATATTCATCATTTTACTGCTATCGTCACGATAGAAATAGAATTTTCGATTGGCATTCAAGTTTAGGTGGGAAAATGATGAGACCTAAAAGGTAAATGTATCGTTATTGAACTCAAAATTTTCTCTCATTTTTGTAGAGCTAAGACATTCGCTATGTTCAGATGCAAATAAGGCTGAAGCTTGGCTTGTTGTTTGAATAGGGTGATTGGATATAGTTAGTACTAAAATGATACAATAACGATGTAGTTGGCCAAGTTTTAAACATGAAAGTAAGAAATGACTGATAATGCGATGAATTGAAGGTGGTGATACTGCATCATATTTTGTCGAAGGCAACGATATCGGCACGTCCATCAGTATTATGGTGTTACAAAAAAGAGTTGGGCTTTTCATCACATCGCAAAAAAAGAATGAAAGAGCTGAAGAAAAAAATTCGCAATGGTCGTATGGATGTTAAGGTTTTATTCGTTATTTTATTTAGTTCACCGCTGTAAATTTAGACGGTAAAAGTAGGGTGCTTCTATGGAACAAGAGAACAGTTTGTGTGTTTGTTAGGAGATGAGGACACAATCTTCAATCGTCCTCTATGGGCCACGACGAAATCTTTTTGTTTTTAACCATGTGCAGCTCATTCACTTCTCACTGTTTTGTTATATGTGAAGTAGTCATGTTGCAGATTGATTTTTATGACTGAAAATATCACTGAATAGTAAAACAAAGTGATCAGAAGTGTATTTCAGGATGATCCATTTGATTTATTCATATCAGCCACACAAATTCGTTATTGTTATTACTCAGAAACGCATAAGATTCTCGGCAATACCTTTGGAATGCTCGTTTTACAGGTTATTCATCATTGCCTTATTCATTCGTTTATTTATGATACATCTTTATTCTATACATCTTTTTGGTATTACCTCAGTCCAGTTTGCCCGTTCTGAACTCATCGGATGGGAATTAATGACAGCGTTATTTCAGTCGTTTTGTTGCTGTCATTGTTATTATAAAAGTAATAAAATATTTTACTTGCATTATACAATGAAACAGTTTATGAAACGTTTTGAAATTGAGTTTGGTTGAATGTGAGAAGATTTATGGAGAAGACATTATCATTTATAATTTGATTTGAGCAGTTAATATCGTTTAGGATTTTGAAGCAATAACTCCAAACTTGTTGGCACGTACAATTGAGACGGTTGAAGGAGGCGGTATTGTCGTTCTTCTGATTAAGTCGGTCAGTTCGCTGAAGCAACTGTATGCGATGAGTATGGTGGGTCGATTAATGCATTCGTGTGTATTTTTGTGAATTTTATTGGAAATTGTTTGAGTTTAGAGATGATTATGATGTTGGTTCATGTTCGGTGATATACGCAAACAATATGAAAATGTTGTTAATATGTGACACTTACATATATGCGTATATGATTATAATCTAAACGTATTCATTTGTTACGCTCTTAGCAATCTCCGTTATAGTTGATTCCATTTGAGTAACTTACGGAAAATTGCGATGTTTGGTGGGTTTGGGTGCAGATCGCGGTAGAGATGTTTGCTTGAGAAGAAGTGTGAAAATGTCATATTGTTGGATGAAAATGCTCAAATAGCCATTGAAAGCGAGGCGAAGAGTTTGGCTGAATACAACAACAACAACAACAGCAACTTTCAATTCAGGATGTGCACAGCAGATATCGAACTGAATCTCACTCCGAGGTGGTCGGTCGTTTCAATGAGCGATTCATTTTGTCGTTAGCGAGTTGTCGTGACTGTGTTGTGGTTGACGATCGACTCAACTTATTACCGTTATCATCACATATCAACAATATTCAGTCTGTTAGTGCGAATGTCAAGGTTATTTGCATTATTATTATTATTATTTTTGTTGTTATCTTTTAAATTGTCACTGTTGAAATTACGAACTTCATTCGCATAGTTCGATGTAATTGTACTGAAATGGATATGTCGTGAATTGTGACAGTTTAGAATGAATCGAACGCCAAACAAGAAGAACTGACTGCACTCAAAACGTCTCTGGCTGAAACGAAACCAATCGGACAGCTGATAAGTAAATGCAAAACATTGTGTCAAGCCAAGGTTTCGATTTACTTATTGTTGTTTTTTTATAAGAATTTTTTTACTATCAGTGTTCTAGATGCCAGGAACATGTTTCTATTGATATCTAACGTCAAAAATTTACGCTCGGAATTTGCTTACTTTTGAATTTCCGAATGGGAATTCTGTACGAATAGCAGCAATTGGCTTAATCGTTCATTTCAAGCAAAAGACAGCAATTTGATAGTTGTGTGTTTGAGGCGTTGTTACGTTTGTTGGATGTGATAACGGATAAAGCTCTGCAATCGACGTGCTCAGTAACGGCTGCGAGAGGCAGGGGCAAGTCGGCAGCGCTCGGTCTGGCCATTTCGGGCGCGATTGCATTCGGCTACACGAATATATTCGTTACGAGTCCGTCACCGGACAATCTGAAAACATTATTCGAATTCGTCGTTATCGGTATGAATATCATCGGTTTCGAAGAACACACCGATTTCGAGTTATTGCAATCGACAAACCCTGAGTTCGGTAAAGCGCTCGTTCGGATCAACGTCTTCAAGGAACATCGACAAGTTATTCAAGTATGTTCATAGTTATTTCGCATCATCATTATGAGATAATCATTTCTGTTTGATCAATATTATTGTTTCGTTACGAATTGAACGAACTGACAAAGATTAAATGAGATAAGATTCAGTTAT
This sequence comes from Anisakis pegreffii, assembly GCA_035041965.1. Classification (NCBI taxonomy): domain Eukaryota; kingdom Metazoa; phylum Nematoda; class Chromadorea; order Rhabditida; family Anisakidae; genus Anisakis; species Anisakis pegreffii. Next base: position 10,948 of record JAPYMA010000590.1, on the reverse strand, counting down.
TAATATTGTGCAAAATTCAGTTCATTTGTAAGTTACCAGTATTATCAGTTGCATTATATTAGTTCATTTCTTAACGATAACACAATGAAAACTTTTCCGTGTGATATGACATTAGTTGGAATGTCGGCGATTGATAAGCGATTTTCTTTGGATCATTTCTTGCCTTAGTAACTGAATTGATGAAAAAGTAGTTTAATGTGTATTATTCGTATATTCCTTCAATTAGGTAAAGTGCTATCAATGACTAAGAAATCTGGAAAGGCGTGAACGATTTCCGTTAATAGTTAATTCCAACGAAGTCAAGAAGCGAGTGTGATAGGATGCATTGTGCATTGTGGTAGATGTTAGTTTTGTGTGAGTAAATTTGATGCGCAAATTGACTTTCAGTACATTGATCCGAGAGATTCAGTGAAGCTGTCACAAGCTGAACTGGTTGTGATCGATGAAGCGGCTGCGATTCCTCTTCCGATTGTTAAAGAGTTAATATCTGGTATGTTAGTGTTACCACTGTTATTGTTGTATGGTTGTGAGTTGGTATATGATCGTGAAGTGAATCAAATTAAGGTCCCTACATGGTGTTCTTGGCATCAACCATAAATGGCTATGAGGGTACTGGTCGTTCGCTATCTTTGAAGTTATTGCAACAGTTGCGAGAGCAGTCGGCCGGCATTACGAGTAGCGACAAATCGGGATCGATCATGTCGGGATTCAAAGGTGCGTTCCGTATTAGTAGTTTCATTTATTTTATGTCATTGATACGAATTTTTATTCATTCACTCGTAAATATTCACTTGTTTGTTAAATATTGGAAATATTTTCGATTGTATTGTGAATTTTGAATGTATTGGATTGACCAAAGTCGTTCATTATTAGAGTAGAAGAAATTGTTGATATGAGTTGATTGATGAAAAGTTTTCAGGTCGAAAACTTTACGAAATCAGTCTCGAGGAAAGTATTCGATATAAACCAGGCGATCAGGTGGGTGTTTTTCGGAAATGAAATTAATTGTTGAGTTGAAGATTGAATGTTATGATAAGTTTGATGTGATTATTGAACAATGGAATAAAGGTGTTATATCATGAGCGATTTAATATCCTCAATATTTGTTGCAGTTATAATCTGAATTTCATGATCATAATCATCACTGAATCATTATAAAAGTAAGTGATGACAATCGAATGAAGTGAATTACAGATAGAATTGTGGCTGAATCGGGTGTTGTGTTTGGATGCAACCAACTCGCATCGATTCGCGTCCGGAATGCCACCGCCCCACGACTGCCAACTGTGCGTATTGTTATTATTTTCGAATATTCATTTACTTTTATTGAGCAATAGTTTGATTTTTTTACCTGGATTACCTGGATTGGCCAGGCTATCAAACGTTTGTAACGCTGCTGGCCACAATGCTCGCGTTTCCGTTCGCACTGTTTTAGCCTTGATTGACGCCACCCCGCTGGCTAGACGAGCAGGCCACCCGATTACAACCAAATGATTAATTAGTTGCCGTGAATACTTTGCATAATAACCAAATACCAGTCCAATAAATAATCATAACTCTAATAAAATAAATATTCCGCTGATCGCTCAAAGCGATCTACAAGACAACCACTCGATGACCAAGTAACAAGTAATAGTTTGATTTTAATGACAATAAAATATAATCGGATGAAATAACAAATATTACACCTTGCAGATTGTATGTGAATCGCGACACGTTATTCTCGTTCCACAAGGCATCTGAAGCATTTCTGCATAATTTAATGTCTATCTATGTATCTGCCCACTATAAAAATTCACCCAATGATTTGCAGGTTACATTCGTATTTTTATTTATGTCGTTATTGTTTTTATTTATAACGTTATATCGTTAATGTTTTTATAATAATTATTATTATTTATTTTCGTTATTTTTTATGATTTTAATGATAATAATTACTATTGTTGCGTCATTATATCTATTGATATCGTTATGGTAATGTTTGAATAATTTTGTTCAGATGCTTTCGGATGCACCAGCTCATCACTTGTTCGTTCTAATGGGACCAGTTAACGAGACCCAAACACATTTACCTGAGGTTTTTTTATCTTATTTTGTTGATTTTTAGTTGTGTTCGTTTATACTTTCATTAGGGATTGTTGCGATGTTAATGATAATAATAATAATGATAATAATAATAACAATAATAATAATGAGTGTATTGATGGTATCTGAAATTGAATAACGATAGTCATTGTTGTTCGAATTGAAGATATTAGCGGTTGTTCAAGTGTGTCTCGAAGGTGCACTCAAGTCATCGACTGTAGCGAATAGTATGGAGAGGGGTAAACGCGCGGCTGGTGATCTGCTGCCTTGGACTATATCACAGCAGTTCTTGGTTAGATAATTTTTGATTTCTTAATCGGTATCCTTTTCATTTAGGGAATATTCCATTTAGAAATGATTTATTTCTTGAATTCATTTGTTATGGTTTATTGTTGAAAAAAATCATTTGCAGAAATGTGAAGAAATTCGGAATGTGTTTGGTTTGGGGTGTTTTTTGTTGGTGTTCGTTTGTTTTCATGTGAAAGTATTATTGAAAACTTGGAAAATTCCAATGAGAATTTAGTTGCATTTCAATGAGAGATTTCGCAAGTGGATTTTAGGATACCGACTTTCCAACGTTATGTGGCGCAAGAATTGTCCGCATCGCAGTACATCCCGACTTTCAGTGTATGTACAATTTAATGTCTATTTTCTGTTTTTAGAAAATCTTTAGAATATTTTTTGGAATTTTTTTGCACTCAGTAGTGTTTTCAAAGAAAGATTTGTGATGCCGTTTGATAAAAGTATCGATTATTGATAATGAAGTATGTGAAAACTAATTGTATTTTATTGATTACGTCTTTTTGAAGTGTATCGGTTAAAATTGAAGTCGCATCGATGGGGCGTTTTTAGATTCATTTACAATTGAGTTTTTAAAGTTTATACATAGATATGGATAATTAATTAGTATTCGTGCAGTAAATTTTTTCTTTCTCTGAATTGTTCATTCTGAAAATATTAAACGTTTGTCAACGAATAATCGTAATTCAATATTAAAATGACTAATTTCGTTCAGCAATGGGTTATGGATCGCGTGCACTCGAATTACTGCAGGAGTACTACGAGGGTCGTGTGCCGTATCTGAGCGATAACGATGAACACGTTGAGAAGTCATCAAACTTAAAAAATGTTGACGTATGTTTCATTATTTTATAGCATTAATATGATTATTTTGTAGTGCTATCGTTGGTATTGTCATTATATTATTGTTGTTATGGATAATATAGACTTGCCTATATTATTTGTAGTGTTTTTTAAGTTTTTGTCTTTTGTTTTCATTATCTCTCTTCGCTTTCAACAAGAATTTCGAAGAATGCATCAGAGCATCAGTCAATTATTCGTTAGGAATTAAACTCATTGAGAGTTTAATTTGTATTATTGGCAAATCAAATGTATGACTGGGATATGTACAGTTATTTATTGAGACTTTGAAGTTTTGAATGATGAATTGAATTTGTTGTGGAATTTATTCGTGCTTCATGATGGTATTGTTAACGAGAACAATATTAGTTGGGTGATGTGAGAAGTTAAAATTTTGAAACATTTTCAGAATGCCGAAACTTTGATGCTTCTCGAAGAGGTTGTCGAACCACGTGCAGATCTGCCGCCGCTTTTGCGAAGGCTCACCGAAAGAAGAGCGGAGAGATTGGATTATTTAGGTCAGCTGATTTTTAGTTTTTTCCTTTTCAAATGGTCTTCCGCATTTTTTCAAATATTTGATTTTTACTGGTTTTCACGCGTTCAAATTTTAAAATTTTTCACCGAAATATTAGGAGTACGATGAAAGTGCATTATTGAGATGAACGATTCTCGGCTGCTTTGGAATTTCTAAACCCAAAGATTTTTGAGATATCTTCGCAGTCTGAAAACTCAGTGAAAGTTTCAAATTGAGAACGAACTGAAAATTGAGACTGGAATGAAGATGGAGGTTTTGTGGTGAATGAGATATGTTTGAGGTGTTTCATTCGGACTGACACTGAATCTGCTCAAGTTCTGGAAGCGTGCTGCGTTTGTTCCGGTTTATTTGAGACAGTCACCGAACGATCTCACTGGTGAACATACGTGTATTATGCTGAAGGCACTCAATCAAGGTTCATTCATTTCATTTCTTCATTCATTCGAATGTTTGCTCAAAACTTGTTTCATTTTAAAATTGGCAATTGATTTTATAAAGGATGATATGTGATCGCAAGGCGTTATAGCATTTGGCAATTAATCGCTAGCATTTGTTCTATTATAGAAACATAATAATGAATTGATTGAGATGTGGACGTTGATGAGAACGAGAAAGAAGATGAGGAGGCGTCGTCGAGTGCGGCGTGGTTGTGTGCGTATTGGATTGAGTTTCGTCGTCGATTGATTCATCTGCTCGGATACAACTTCAACAAATTCCCTTCGCATATGGCGTTGAGTATATTACAACTGAAGAACAAAAATGTCTCGAAACACGTCACTCGTGACGGTATGTGTGCACTCTTATATTCAGTAGTTTTCTTCTGAAGATTGCTGCATTATTAGAGCAAATCAAACTAGTGCAATATGCGCTTGAGGCGGTCAGTGAAACAATCGCCCGGCTGTGACATTGATGGATTGAAATTTTTTTTTGCATAGCGAAATTTTTGTGCACTTATTGAATCAAGTTTGTTTTTATTTCGATTTCGTTATTGTTATCATATGTAGTTTTGCAGTTGATTTTTTGAAAATTCAGTTGTAGTTATGATATAGTAGTTTATTCGACTATGGTTTGAAGTGTTATTAAACACTGAAAGTGATGAATTGAAGTGCTGAAACGTGACGAGTTGTCGCTGTTTTTATCGAATAGTGATCTGAAGAGGTTATCTCAGTACGCACGTAATATGGTCGATTACCATCTGATCACGGATCTAGTGCCCAATCTCGCATTGCTCTATTTTAATGAACGGTTTGACAGTGAGGTTCGTTCACTTATTCAGTTGTTCATGAACTTTGCTTGAGAGCATATACGATCGATACGTGTGAAAAGGATATTTGTAAACAGTATTAATTTGTAGTATTCATGTAATATCTAGCCTAATCGTTAGTTTTCATAGTTTCAAAGGTTCATTTGATATCTCAAATGAATACATCTTTTTAATTTATTCAGTTGGTACCTCTTTGTGATCATAAAGGTTCATCAGTTTGTTGGTCATTACTTTGCAGTGTCCATTTTGAACCCCCGAAAGCATTCGTTCTAAGCTGAAGAAATGTTCAGCTGCAAACGAATCATTTTGGGTGTTTAAAAGTTTTGTCGCATGCTTTTCACTCGACTGAAATCTCGGCCAAATTATGCTTTTTCACAGAAATAAAATGAGATTTGATCGACGATTTGAAAACAGAATAACGGCAGTGCAATAAGCTGAAGAAGTTTATTCGGTTTCGCTGAAATGTTCCACACTGAGAAGTAGTTTGAAGGGTAGTAGCTTGAAGAGATGGTTGGTTAGTGTTGTGGAACGTGAATCGTTTATTCGCTTGAATGTGTTCGAAAACGTACGAAGAGAAATGAATAAAATGGTTTTGAGGTGAAGCTGAATGTGATCCAGTGCGCGATATTGCTGGGCATAGGTCTGCAGCACAAAACCGTTGATGATTTGATCAACGAGTTGGATATACCGACAAATCAAGTGTTGGCTTTATTCAATAAGTCAATACGTAAATTGAGTGAATATTTGGATGGCATTTGTATGCAAAATATTAGCAATAAAATATTCGTCAATAACACCAACTCATCGCAACAAGTTGACGGTGCAACTACAAGTGGTGCGTCGATGCAACCGACAGCGATTTCGCTTGAGGTTTCAGTTTTTCGTTTTCGTGTTTATTCTGATTTGAAAACGAACAGACAATCGCTTGATCGGGTCTTGTTTTTGTTTTTGTTTTTTTTTTTTCAATTCTCTCTTATAGTTTGATAGAATTTGTTCAAATTTAAGTTTTCAAAATGGACTGAATAATGTTTGAACATTTTTCGTCATCAGTAGTGATCGATAGTTTCGTGTTGAATGATATTCATGAAAATCGCTTTGTTTTTTATTTGAATTTTTCCAATAAGAGAGAACAAATTACTAGTCGATGTGATGATATGGTGTTTAATTCATTTCATTTTTTTTAAAAATGTTTAATGGGTTTGTTGCGATATTGCAACTTTCACATTGAAATCTCATTCTAATTTGAGCATTTCGAATGCTCCTTCTACTGGCGCTCTGAATAGATAGTGAAGGGTGTCGGTGATTGTGTTCATTCGATGCTCTTATTCAGTAAATATGGATGAGTTGCTTGAATGAACGGAATGGGTTGCAGGAAGACTTGAAAGAGGCATCAAAAGAGATCAGAGAAAGGCAGATGAGAGATAAAGCAAACTTAAAACAGCAAATATCACAACAGTTGAAACAATTCGCTATCAAAGGCTCTGAAGATGATTGGTCTGAGGCGTTGAATGCAGTCGATCTTCAAACAGTCAAGAAGAATTCGAATACCGTTCTGTCGGTTAAAACTGGAAAGTTAGTTGGCTTTTTGGAATTGTTATATCCTCTCAATTTTGGCACTTCACTAATCCCTTCAACTATGGATGGTTTCGTTTATTTCATTTCGTTTTCTCTTATGATTGACAGCGTTTTGATCATAATGTGATTCTTTTTGTAAATTAATTTTGTTCTCGTAAGCAGACATTTAAGCTCTTTGCACAGGAATTCAATAATTCGTGAAATTCGAATCATTTTAAAAGAACCATAGACGAACGAGTTAGAGATTGTTAATTATATTGATTGAACGCTGCTGATCAAGTTGATGTTTCGTTTAATTCTTTGTTTATTCTTACATCTGTAAAATCATCTCAAGAATATTCGAAGGAGAACGTCAGTGTTTCATTGAATATCCTTTCAGAGCTGAATCGAATATCGACGTGTCCAGATTGGTTAATCAGAATGAAAAATCAAAAGGTCATAAACGAAAGCGAAAAAGTTTCAAGGATTACTCATAAATATTGTTATTGTTTCATCGTTGTTGTAATACTTTATTTGCAGTCATTTGTGCGTTATCGCGGAAATATGCTGATAATAATTGTTATTGTTGTTATTTCATTGTTGCATTGTGCTGGTTGTTGGATCGCTGTTAAGATTATTACGTTGAGCTGTTGTTAAATCTATATTCTCGTAGAAATTATAAGTTGGTTTTGAGTGAATGATTATGTTGCACGTTTCTTAAATTATTCATAAAATGATATTGAAAGTGATTATATACAAATAAATCAGTTAATAATGTAATAGCGATTGTTTTGTTGTTATTGTTTTGGAAGTATTGTTGTAATATTGCTGTTGTTATGATCACAGTAAAAGAGTTTAAGTATTCACTCTGCTTGAACTACATTGCAAATCGTTTTTGCGATCTATTCACAGATCTATTTTCGATTGCTCGAAATCGTTCTCACTTCAACAAGAAATTGAACTCTTCCATTGAACAGGTGGTCATTGAGAATGCGATTGAAAGATCGCTCACAATCAGTAAATGTTGCTTTTTGCAAAGATCTTTAAAGATGTCAGATGCCAATTTTAAGCCAATTTCAGACGCATTGCGTTCACTTGAATATGCGTTCTGCTTTGATAATTTTTGATATTACAATCGTAAAAATAGCAGCAGCGATACTAATGATAATATTAGTGATAATTAGAGTAGTAATGCGGGAATGTGCGAATATTGAATCTTATTCTCTAAACAGCAAAAAAATTCGTTATCTGTTGATACATATCGATATCAACTTATTTTTTTAAGATCATTTCATTTGATTCACATGTGGAATCGGTTTGAGTCTAACATTTGCAAAGAAAAAAAGGCATTAGAGGGCTGAACTCAAACGTATTGTTACAGTTTCACTCACCGCTCATTGCTCTTAACTCGTCATTTCTTTGGGAACGGAGGGGGGTTAGGGGGAGGGAGCTAAGCGTTCACTGACTACGTTAAATTCGATTAGACTATAGTCTTCATCAGTGGAATTTTGATTGATCCGATTATGATTTACAATTATTCAGCAGTTTAGAACTTATCGGAATTCGGCAATAATTTGGAACGAAAATGAAAATATGTGAAATGATAAACGATGATAAGCTTTGACATGATAGTAAAGCAAGTGAAACGTGTGATAAAATCAATGATATAAATATTAATGAGTTATTAAATCGACAATGCAATTGGTTTGCAGTTATGTCTCAGTGATACAATTCACACACATCACATATCAACCACTGTATCGCCCAAATCACGATCCCTTTCACCTTTTATTCTGCCCATCGTCAACGAACTTTAGCGAATTGAAAAATGTTCAATTGAGCATCTCTCTGAACGCTATTGCATCGGTATTTTCCTTAGCGGCTATAAAGGTGAATCGCATTGCATATCATCACTCTTATTATCAAAATATTGTTATAAAATACTTGATCTGCTATACGGAATGTCTGAAATAAGCATAGACCCAGTCATGTAATTTCATAGTGAACGCGTCTATGAAAAGAGGCTGACCTGGATGCAAACCTCAAGCTGATTCTAAAGCTAACCGATGATTTTGGCTAAGGTTTATTGCGATTGTTAGAGCTTGACACGTACCCTAGGGCTGAGGTTCACCTCGAGTTTACATTGAAGCTTGAGCCGCCGAACTGAGGCTGTAAGTTCTAGCATTAACACCTTTCACAGACGTCAACTGCAAAATTTGAGTGGAAAAAACTTTTTGAATATGGTGAAAAAGTAAATTATTTTCAGGAAATATTTCGAGTAATTTCGCACATAAAATGCGTAATCATCGACGACATTCGTTATATGCATTAATACTTTTAATAGCGTTTTCGGTTTTATTCAATGAATATTTGATATACTATGTGACCGTTTATTTGGGATGTGAATGGCCAATAATCATCAATACGAAACCTGACGAAACAATTACGAAGATCATGCTCATTGCTGATACGCACTTACTGGGACCGATCCGAGGGCACTGGTTCGATAAGCTTCGTCGGTAAATCATTATTGTCGTTCGCTGCATTCAGATGCCACGAAAAGTTGTCAGCAGAACTGGCCCATCCCTCCTCCATTGAGTCGCACTCACAGGGCAACATCACAGACTTTTTATTTTTTGTTACTTTCCATCCACAAAAATTTTCTTGTGCATTCATGATCATCTAGAGAAGCCCACGACATAATATATAACTGGCCCCGAAAGGCTAGGGTAAGTTTGCGACGTTTTCTTGTCAGTATGAGTGAATGAGTGCATTGCAAATGAAGTGGCAATATTGAAAGTCTAAAACTGAACGAATTCTATTCATTGATGAACGTTTTTATTCAATATTTAATTAATTGAAAAAACATTGAACGCTTCACCCAAATGGATATTTTAATAATTCACAGAGAATGGCAAATGTATCGCGCGTTTCAAACAAGTGTGCAACTAATGAAACCGGATGCGATTTTCTTTTTAGGTATTAACGTTTTATAAATGTAATAAATGTGTGCAATTGTACTCAGAATGTACATTTGATTGCAGAAATTCACTATTGCTTCATCAATCTGACGTGTAAAATGTTGAAGATTTCTCAAAATTTGCTTATTCTAACAATAAAATTAGAAGATTATTTATTTCACAACGTTTCGTAGTTGAAAGGGTCTTGCTGGGCGTTTTCGCTTCGTTATTTTAGAAAAAATCTTCTGAATAGTTGATGTGAAATGTTTTGAGGAGAAATTACTTTTCAATAACAAAATGTCGAACCAATTAATATGGATCTTCGTTGAATGAAGGTGATCAATTCGACGAAGGGCAATGGATGAACAGAGATGGTTTTGAGCAATACGCGAAGAGATTCGAGAGTTTGTTCGAAGCGCCCAAAGATGTCAAAGTATTCGTTGTGGCTGGAAATCATGATATCGGCTTTCATTATGAGTCGGTCTTCGTCATTGATAATCGTTTGATTCATCTTTTTTATTCGTCCGTTTATTTCTGCACAATTCCTTCATTTTGTGTATGGATTACTTTTGTGAATGAATTGCTTTCGGTTTTTGTGAATTTATTCATCATTCATATTTATACTTTCAACAAATGAACTGAATAATAGAACAATTTATTATTCAAACTCCATTTTAAACTTTTAGTTTAGTTAGTAAAGTCAAAGCAAAAGTTAAAGTTAGAAACGTATATTAGAAGGAAAGTGTTTGAGAATTGAGTGAAGTTATGGGGATTGATGCGTACGAAACTTTTTAACATTTGTAGTGATTTCGGAACGATTTCGTACAAAATGTGAATCCCTTAAGACGATAAATGTTGCTAAATGAAATGCTGACAAAATTTTAAACCAATTTAACTAGTATGTAGCAACACACCATAATCAGTTTCATTGATGCGTTGATAAAGTGCGCGTTGAGTTGAAGGTAAGGTGCGAGGTTGAAATTTAATTTAAGGATAGTTCCGAGACGAGTCGAATGGTTCTCGCGATCGTATGCGCGCGAGTTGGTGGATTACGAGACAATAGCGAACAATCACTTTGTGCTGATCAATTCGATGGCAATGGAGAACGACGGCTGTGGACTGTGCAACGAGGCGTTGAGTCAGTTGATGCTGCTCAGAAATCGATTCGAATGCGCAAAAAACGCATCCAAATACTGTGAATTCCCGTTGCCCGTTCCATATTCCCCTCCCGTCATTATGCAACATTTCCCTTTATTTAGGTTAACTTCTGCAATTTCATTCCTTATTATTATTTTTTAACTTTTGTTTTGTTTACAGTTTTCACTGCAATTTCAATAGGTACGCATAGAACACTTGTTCATTGTTGGGACAGTAAGCGGTCGGTTCGCCGATCGCTCTGGGCAACGGGAA